>JAJOZX010013817.1:70000-80911 GCA_023014485.1 Bathynomus jamesi
TAATCTCTTAAATCAATCAAAATTCTAAAATGTAATACTTTGTGCGAGATGATGAAGGTATTGTGTGTGTATGAGAATTGTAATGAGTGAGCTTGGAAGGAGGGTGTATGATGATGTATATACTGTACTGTAAAATTATTGGGGTAAAGTAAACCAGGTTTTAGAAAACCCATTTTTTTGTTATCCTGTGTATGATCTCCAATCCTGGGGCCCTGGGGAGAAGTTCACAGTTGTCAGTACATAGATCCGAACCAGCATGACTTCCATTTCACCTTATGATCAAAAGGGGAATTAATGTGTTCAGGCCTCATTGGAAGCAAAAAGTATATTAAATTTATAAGAGGGAAGCACAACTTACCTTCGGCGAATAAGCAGAGAGGAGAGGAAGAACTTAGGAAAGGGTTAATTTGTTTTAGTTGGTCTAAACTTTATAAATCCGAGACCCACTGCAATCTACCTTATAGTAGTCTGCGGGCATGTTCCCGCGACACTGTCACAATTATTAGTATAGATAATTATAATAATTATTATAATAATAATATACTAATTATTTATTGTTATTGCTATGACAAACTTCAAATACAAACTACAAATTCTGCCAATTTCCATATTTCTTGGGTTGACCTGAAATACCCTGTATATCAATCACTATAATTGTTATCCATTCTCTGAAGATTATTGTGGTATCAATTATTTTTGTTGTATCAAGCAGCCCTAATTTTATATATTATATATATACTAGCCAAAAACCCGCCCTTTGTGCGGGTAGCAAAAATATCCCAGCTGACGGTCGAATATTTTCGAAGACTGTTATTAGTTAGGTTAATTGAATGCATGGTTAGGTTAATTGTACGCCCTTGATGATTGGTTAGGTTAAGTCATGATATTTTGGTTAAAGCTAACGAAAATATCACGACTTAAACTAACCAATCATCAATGGCGTACAGTATAAAGAATCTTCTCTTTTCGAGCGTGACCGACTGACAGACATTCCTGGGTGTTTATATTATAATATATTTATATATATATTATATATATATATATATATATATATATATATATGTTGATTTTTAGGTCTCCTTATTAATATTTCAGCTGTGTTATCTCGCTTTGAGTTCTCTTACCCCTGTTTTATGTTAGAAAAACTGCCAAAGAAAAGTCTTCTTGCCACTCTAGATGAAGATGGTGATTTAGAAGTGTTAAGGAGAAATGATGTAAACAAAAAGGATGGTGTAATTCTCATAGGTTAGTTAAGCCTGCAACACTTATTCCTGCTATATTCATGATATACCCTTGCCTTAATGTAATACTTTCATACTTAATAAGTTTCATCATGAAGAGGTAGTCTTTTTTTTTCTGTATCGTGCTTTGCTGTGTTTTAACTGCATAGACTACTGTATTTCTACTTGTAAGACAGGATTATGACAAGTTTTAATTTCATTTTAGTTTTAAAATGTGTTGCTTCAATTAATATTTTGTTTTGCAACTTCATTTACAGGTGAGTTTTATTACCAGACTGAGGGACTCCATTTGTAGGTCAAGACCCTGTATTTGGTCAAGTAGTTGGATCATGCAATATTTCAGTCCATTTTAGATTCATTGTTATTTTTAGCTATAAATATTTGAGAAAGTGGCTTTCTTTTGTAAATGCTTTTATTAGTTTTTTAGATATTTATATTTCTGAAGAAGGAAGAATAGGAATAGGAAAATAATATAATTAATAATTTATTATTATTGCTTGGCAAGTAATGCGTGTCTCAAGGCTGTTAGTTTGGTTCCTTTAAGGTGTGTGCCACAAATGTGTTGTGGTGGTTGACATGGTCTTGTTTCCTACCAGCTTTTCCTAGACTTTTTATTGCTCCCACACCATGACTATTTGCTAAGATGACAGAGAAAATTTTAAGCTTCAGAATAATGCTTTGCTGGTTGTTGTTGTTGCCCATATTATATTCAATGTTAGATTTTTTAACTGAGAGGTGTGTAACTTTCAAAATGTTTAGCTTTTATTTATGAAATCTTGGTGTTGATGGCTAGTTTCCTGTAGACCATTGCAATATAGTTTTATCCTGAGTTTTGTATAATTTTCATACTTGTACTTTTTTCATTCATCCTTCATGTTTAATAATGCTCTCATGTTTTGTCATTATTTCAGAGCAAAGACTTAATGCTAAAGGTACGTAAAAAGCAATAATCCTTTGGTATAATGGATTTACTTTTATGGGGAAAGAATGTATTGCAAAGCTGCTACTAACCCGTTTTTATCAGTAATTTATATGGAAAGGGAAGTGGGCTGGTGCTTGGTAAAGGGGTCTTCAATACTGATTTCACCCATCTAGAAAATTGTAAAGCATTCTTGATACTTTTCCTTTCCTTTTGGTAGTGTGGGTGGGTTTTGGTAGATGGAACATTTGGTGAATAGTTTTGAAATTCGGAAAGTATTGGCAAAATCTGGGAGTTTTTGAAAAAAAGTTTATAGATTTAAAGAGCAACACTGCAAAGAGGAGCTAAGAAGGGTATATAAACACGCTTATTTATAGTTGCATGGAGAACATTGGGCATCCTTACAAATGTTTTAATTGTGGTGCATCCAGAGAAGTATAAATGCTCATACATATGTATAACACTATTGCCATATATTTGTAAAGACTAATAATGAGTAAAGATGAGTGGATATCATAAAAAAGGTAATGAAGCTTGTTTCTCAAAGCTGCAACGCAGAAGTTTAGGCATCCTTCAAATCAAAAACTCTTAGAACTTAGTATATGCAGGAATATTTCACAGGGATATTCAGTCTTAATCAGAATTTATTCTGATACACTTCCGTGCAAGGTTTAGATTTAGAAATATGCACTACATAAAACTTAATAGATACTTCTAGCTTTTCAGGCATGAAAGCATCGATTTTCTAATCCAGTATGAAGATGAAACCAGTAATGGGTTCTTCAACAGAGCTTTTGGAACACCCGAGAGAGAAGAATGTCTACGTGCAGTCCTCCAAGTGTATCAACTTATTTCACGACGATCCTGCACGTCATAAAGAAATGGAAGCAGTTTGGTATTGCTGTCCTTACCAAGATCAGGAGCATCACTAAAATCAGCTTCAGAGCTGTGTCCAAGATGTTGCCGAGAGCCTCCAATTTACTGCAAAGTACCTCCAGTTGTCATTGAAGTAGTCGGTATCACGCTTCACATCTCAGCGGTTCAGGAAGGAAGAAACCATTTCTGCGTCCTCATCACAAAGCTGCACGTTTAAAGTGCCGAGAAACGCCTCGATGATTCTCAAGATTCCTCGAACAAGTTCTCAGGTCTGATGAAAAATATCCGACTTTTCGACTACATTCAAAAGAGGTTTTGCAAGAAGAGAAGACCATTCCGACAGCGAATCACGGTAGTGGCTTGATCATGTTTTGGGTTTGTGTGTCGTTTGCAGGCGCGGGCAATTTGGTTCGAATTCCATAAAGTACCAGTAGATTGTGGATGAAACTTTCTGCCTTCGGTGAAGAAATTGAAGATGGGGCGTGACTGGATATTCCAAAAGGATAATGAATGTCGGAAACATGCATCCAAAAGTACAGTAAGGTGGTTGGAACAGAAGAAAAGCAAGGTTTTGGAATGGCCTTCACATTCTCCGCATCACAATATTATCGAGCATCTTTGGGGAGGTTTGGAGCGAATAGTCTGTACAGTTAAAAAGAAAGCCGAAGAATCTTATCGAGTTGCGAGTCATTTTGTCAAGAATAATATTTATGGTTACCGAAGGAACGAATGCGGATGATACATTGATACAGGAGGCGTCTACTTCAAGTAATCGCAACAAAAGGAAATTCTAAGAGTTACTGATTTTGTAGGGTACCTAAATTTAGAACCTAAAGCTCGAAGCTTAAGGGCCAAATTAAATAAGTAGTCTAATTGATAGTTGCTCGTTGTATTATTGTAACAAAGCTGAAATTGTAATATAAGGTTGTAACATACTGTATATTCTGCTCGATTTTTTAGTTCTGAATTTCAGAACAAAAATTAAAGGACTTATAAGGACAAATTTGCTTGAAGTTTTAGTTTATTCACAACAAAAATTAAATGACACAATGACAAATTAATCATCAATATAATTCCCTTCTTTTTGTATAACCTCCTCCCACGTGTAGAAAAGTTTTTTATGCCACGTTCGAAGAAATCCCTTGGTTTCGAGTTAAAAAAAAAAAGCGATCACTTCGTTTTCGATAGCTTCCCTGGATTGCAACTTTTGTCCATCTAGGTGGTGGTACAGACTTCTGAATAAATGGTAGTCTGAAGGTGCGATGTCTGGAGAATAAGGTGGATGAGGCATTTTTTCCCAATCAAATGCCTCCAATTGGGCAGTGGTGATTCGAGCAGTGTGAGGGTGCGCGTTATCCTGGTGGAATAGAATACCACTGCGATTAATTAATGCAGGATGTTTTTCTTGTAATGCAATCTTCAGTCGTTGGAGTTGTTGCCAGTAGACTTCAGCTGTGATTGTTTGGTTATCTGGCAGAAGCTCAAAATGAATAATTCCTTGCATATCCCACCAAACGCATAACAAAATTTTCTTTGGATGGGGTCCATTCCTTGGCTGAGGTTCAGGCTTTGTTTCACGGCTAAGCCACTGATGTCGACGCTTAATATTGTTATAGAGAACCCATTTTTCATCCCCAGCGACGATCCGATTCAAAAACGGTGCCTGCAGTTGTCGAGAATGCAGTGATGTGCAAATATCGATTCGATGTTGAAGATTCGCTTGTGACAAATCAAGCGGAACCCATTTTCCAACCTTCACTACTTTTCCTAACAGCTTCAAATGACGATGAATTGTCATATGGCTAACGCCGAGTTGTAGGCCAAGTTCTCTTACAGTTACCGTTGGGTTTTCCTCCACTGTTGCTTTCAGCAACTCTTCATCTAACTCATTTGGTCGTCCTGTTCGTTGATAATCTTTCAGACTGAAGTCTTCATTTCTGAACTTCTCAAACCATATCCTACACATCCATTTGCTCACATCATTTCCATAAACTCTCTGAATGTTTTTTGCGGATTCACTAGCGTTAGATCCTTTATGGAAATCATACAGCATCACATGTCGATTATGCTCTTTCGTGGGCTGCATGTTTTTTCAATTACTATAATATCGTAGGGGTGGCGTTGTAACTTCATAGTTACAACGCCACCCTACGATATTCATTAGCCTAATCCTACACTAGCCTAAGTCATTCTGTATCATTCTGTATCATTCTGTATCATTCTGTATTCAAAAACCTGTGCGAACCTGTCGTCGCGTGTATTTTGCAACATTTCTAAAACTATTTCCATATCTTGGGTTATTCTATTATCTATCGTCCGTTTTCAATCGAGCAGAATTTGTTGTTAACAACCTGATATTTACCTTATAAATAAAGATTTTGAAAATTTGGGGGAAAACAACTTTTTTAGATTATTTATAATTTATTATTTTCTAAAGTAAATATTACAACTTCTGCTTTGTTACAATAATACATGAGCAACTGTTCAATTGAACTACTTAATTGAACGTCTTGTTTATTTATAGCTGTAGTTGATACACAATGCTGAGCATTTATACTGCTTGGAGTGATCATAATTTAAACGTTTTTTAGAATTAGTGCATATTCATATATTGAAGGTGTCATATCGGCGTATCAGATCGAGCTGTAGATCCATATTATATCTGGAACACTAATATTTAATATGCTGAGGTTAATTTTCTTCTTTTAAAGTATACATGGTAAGTATAAAAAATTAAAAGTTCCTTTTTATTTACATTCACCTTCAATAATCTCCTTTCCCGTACATCAACAAAATTTGTCACTGCTCTTTCTAATTCATTTGCGATTCACGCAGAAAGCACTCCGTCATCATGTAGTTCGAGTGAGCGCCATTAGGCCCTGTTTTAGATTATATATGGACCTTTTTAATGGATTCTACACTATTTTGGTTTGCTGATTCTGAATGACGAGTGCCAAACTTAAGTTCGGCATTTTGTAGACAACAGTAAGATTTTGTACAACTTGTAGTATCCGTCATAGTACGTATAATGATGTCCCACTCATCGCATGATGGCCACCACTGCACTGAAGAATGTAGACCCTGTGGTGATGCTGGCCTAGGAAATATCCAGAGTGAAGCACAGGGTTATGACTACCATTGGAGGCTGCCTGTTTTGTATACCACGCTTCACTTGGAGTTTGAATTTCAGCATAGACTCGCTATCTTTTCTCGTGTCACTATTGTTATCAGAATGAGCAGTTGGATGTGGAGCCAGTTTATAGCAGAGTAGTGTGTGTGTGGAAACAATTTCCCTTGATGCCATTATGCCAATATCACGTACGTAGATGAATTTGGTATCGAACATATGTTGCGCATTGCCTAGTATTGTCATCTGCTTTGTGAATGCTACCATTGCCTTTACTCTATTTCTCTGGTTCTTCACCACAACATTTCGAAGGACTCTTGTATTCTGAGAAAATTTCTTGCCAGAGAGAAACTTAGCCATTCTGGCAAATGTGGATTTTAGAATGTCTTTAAGAGCATTTCTCTCTGCATCTTCCCATCCAAAACTGAGATAACTCTTGCGTTGCAGTCATGATCTGCATCATCCACGATGTGAAGCTGATCCGATACTATGTCCCGGAACAAGAGGATTGATGCCACACTAGACGACAAAACAGGGTTAGGATGGGGACGTTAACTTCGTTCATGAGGTTATTCCTTGGTAGCTGTGTTCCCCTTAATTTATTGTACAAGCAACATTGTTGCAAATTTGTATGCGATCTGACTATTTCCTTGACCAAATCATCCAGGGTGCTGTCACAAAGAAACCCCATGCATTAGACACGGATGGTTGGACGGTTGCTGAAATATGACGTACAATCCTTGTCATATCGTGCATCTGCTGCATTTGTTCTGAATGCCACTTCTCCCCATTCATCATCACGATCCCTTGTCCGCATAAGAATGGCCTTCCTGAATGTACTCTTCCCTTTTTTATCTGCAGTCTGGGAAGGATACACCCTCCAACGACTTGGGTTTTTCTTAGGGAGGTTCACTGTACATTCCTCGCCACAGAGGAATGTACAGTGCTGGAGGAAACTAAATGCACCGATTCCCCTCAATCGCTTTGTAGTTGGCATAGCATCTGTTTCTGGTTTGCGCTCCTTCAAGAATCGATCGATGAAGTGCTTTAAGCGGTAAGTACTGATGCAGCTATTGTGGCACGTGGAATCTGTTGTCCCTTCTGTCAGTATCTCGCTTAAACCATCACCAGGCTGATCGCTCGCATCACGAAAAGTTTTGATCCTAAAAGACTTTGTAAGCGTTGGACGATCACTACCATGTATGAGGCGCTCCATTATCTGCAACAATGATAAATTAATAAATCCAGCATTCGACATATTCAACAAAATTTTATTCAGATCCATCAAAATTTGACATTTGTAACTAACAAATTGTATTTATGGCCATGTAGTGGTTTTCTTGCAGCCGCATTGAATTTTCTCGTTTCCACAAAAATGCTAACGCTTTTACGTTTGGCACTCATCAAATTTGGAATCAGCAGGTCAGACTTCTCTAATTTCAGTAAAAAAAAAACACATATATATATAATATATATTATATATATATATATATATATATATATATATATATATATATATATATAATATATATGTAACTTGATTGAATGGTTTGTTCTTAGCTTAGCGAGGAATAGGAGGACGAAAAGATGGTACGTTTATTTACAGACGTCTCGGAAAAGTTCTATTTCCTTCATCAGTGCTAAAAAGTTTAAAAACAAATAGAAATAAATAAGTATAATAAACAAAAACGAACAATATATTAAAGTGGCGCGAGAATTAATAGTATGGTTACAATATATCGGGTGCCACAAAAAAACTGTACTTAATTGAAAGTTTAATTACTGCAACAATTCAAAACTTATGCGATTGAGATTTTGCACACATTAACAGATGCATATAATCTATAATTGCTGGAATTTTCAAATATGTAGGTTCTATAGTTTTGTTAGTGAACAATTAAAAGCATGTCTAAAAATAGCATGCCTGGTGTGCATCTGACACGTACGTGCGCTAGTGTAGGCTAAACCTATGTAGCGTAGCATGACACGCGCGCTGGTGTAGGCTAAACCTAATGTGAATTTGCTTTCTTTTATTTTTCCGCTAAAACCCCGCCAGCATGACGTTAAGTAAAAGTGATAAAGCCATCATAGAAGCATGTGTCAAGGAAAAAGGTTGGAATGGAAATAGGATTGTCCGAGAATTCCCCGCAAAGAACTGGACTCGTCAAAGTGTTTATAACTTTATAAGAAAGATAAAGGATACTGGATCAACAGCTAGAAAACCCGGCAGCGGCAGGCCCAAAAGTGTTTTGTTGCCCGGGTTTTTAAAAAAAAAACCACTTGAAAAAACCCACTATTTTACCCACTTGTGGGTTTTTTCATGAAACTTAAGAAGTGCATATGCAATTATTTTTAAAAATTGTCATATAGGCGCCTATAATGATTTTACATGCAAAGCAAGCAAACATGAGTCAACAAATAGACCTACAGGTATAACTCTCTGGGTGAGGTAGCAGGTTATAGAGTGTAGACATCAGCCAATCAGGGTGTTATACATCCTGATTCTTCAGTCAACTGCATCTTCAAGGAATTTTCTACTTCTTCATGGATTGTATTTAAAAGTGGACCAGACAAATTTCGACGGGAAGGTGGAGTGTAGCCTGGTCTTAGAGTCTCTATCATTTCAATAAAATACTTAGACTGCACATAGAAATGGAATATTATTTGCATAAAAGAATTTGGCTATTTTGTTATCAATGACATTTTTCTGCAAAGTTGTTGTTGTCATGCCAAAATCGCTTACTTTCGTTTGAATTTTTCTTTTTTTCATCTGTAATTGTGTCAGTGGTGGTGAGGATGAGTCTGGATCATCTGAGAGGTCTATGTCATGGCAGTATGAAGATGATGTACTGGCAGTATTGTCAGTCTTGTTTCTTGATTCCATGTGTTTCAAACATTTCATTAAATGCATTTTTATTCGCTCTATTTTATTACTTATTTCATTACTGCAATGTTTGCATCTAACTTTACTAGTCCCATCAATAATATTGACTTCACTCCATTCATGCCCTGATTTTCTTCCTGATCCAAAGGTCTTTGGCATTATTTAATGCAGTTATAACTTCAAACAGACTAATTCTGTAGGCTAGCAGTAAAGATAAATATGCTGTTGCCAGTTTGTTTTATTTAACTGTGAAATAAAAGAAAAAATATTCAGTAATATGAATTAAATAGATATAACTAGCTGAATTAAGTTCCCTTTGGGAGCTGTAATTCATCTACTTCCAGCAGAAGACACAGAGGCCTGTCTTCCATAGGAAGTATAGCCTAACAAATAGGATAATTTACCACACCAAAATTTAGTTCAAATTGGTCCATGTTTTCCAAATTTTGTTGTGAAGCTCAATCTGAGAAAATAATAACTTTTTATGCTTAATTGCCTGGAAGGCAACCTTTTTGCTAAAAACAAGACAAATGTTATATTAATAGTGTACGGTACAGTACAGTATTATTATAAAAATAAGAATAGGTAGGTCTAATATGAACTACCATATGGACATATGAAAAAACCCAATTTTACCCGGGGTTTTTCGGGTTTTAGGTGAAAAAACCCACCTGGGGTGGGCTTTTTCAAAAAAAGTGGGTTTCCTCTGAGTGCTACATCAACCTGTTAGATAATGGGTTACTTCCTGATTGTCGTCAGCTGTATCCTGATGAGGCCTACATTTTCCAGCAAGATGGGGCACCCGCCCATACAAGCCGAGCGACCCAAAATCATCTAGAGCAAGAGAGCCCTAATTTCATCAAAAGGATGAATGGCCGCCTCAGTCTCCCGACTGTAATCCGATGGACTATTCAGTATGGGATTCCCTCGTGGTGAAGGTTTACGGCAGCCAGAAAGACAAATTCACCGAAGATGAACTTAAGGAGAAAATCAGTAGAACATGGGAGGATATCACCTTAGATGAGGTTCGAAAGTGCATCTCCTCGTGGAAGAAGCGATTGAGGGCAGTTTACCAACAGGGAGGTGGTCACATTGACCATTTGTTTAAGTAAATTTTGTTAAGTTCAAATTCATTTTCTTCGGCATGCTATTTTTAGACATATGCTTTTAAATTGTTCACTGTAACAAAACTATAGAACCTACATATTTGAAAATTCCAGCAATTATAGATTATAACCATCTGTTAATGTGTGCCAAAGCTCCATCGCATAAGTTTTGAATTGTTGCAGTTATTAAACTTTGAATTAAGTAAAGTTTTTTGTGGCCACCCGATATATTAAATTAGAAGATTAAAAATGAAATGATATAAAGTATAAAAGTATGGACAATAAATGAAATATAAACGGTTAAAAGGTGAAACAGAATTGAGGGAGTTCTTACCAGATTGTTAACGTAATGAGGGACTAATTGTACAGAAGATTGGGAATGGTTGCTTGTTGAAAAAATTCCTATTAGAAAGCTGGAGCCAGGCGGAGTGATGGTGGATTTCTTTTGAGTTTGAGAGTTTATTTGGCGATGTTTAATTGAAAGCGGCACTGTAGTCATTGAGGGCTAGCTGAATACTGAGGATATAAAGGGACTCAAGTATGCGGAGGTCGATTAGTTGGTTGGGCTGAATTAACGTTTTTGAAATTGGAGGGAAGTAACGGGTGAGGTGGCAATGATCCCTTGCTGCTGATTTGGAGGGTTTGTTCAAAGGCTGTGAAGTTCTTGTAGAAATCCCACGATGCTCGTCCACTCTTGTTTGATATTGGCGGATGTTACTGCCAATATAGTTCGCTTTGCAGCGAACACAATTTAAAAG
>JAJOZX010013818.1:0-59351 GCA_023014485.1 Bathynomus jamesi
CTTTATACCTAGCACACAAAAATACACCCTAGACCACAGGTCTATACATCATCCATTACGTAATTCTATTTTTACCTACACTAGTCAATCAAAATTAGCTTATAGCTTGTATGATTTATATTTTTCCCTCTTACCTATTCATTATGAATATAATTTATCCCACAGAAGAAAAAAATAAAATTTTGTAAAAAAAATTTTAACCATATCATTCTTTGTCTAACTTAATTGTTTGTCTAAATTAACGTACTAATCCTTTTATTCTGTTTGTATAAAAGTCGTTTTAATCTTTGATTTTTTTTTAATATTTTGTAAGCAAGTGTCATTTTAAAAATTTGATTACTCTGCATTGTACTCAACTACCCGAACTCATTCTGTATAAAATTTCTATTGTAAAGAATGTCGTCATTACTTACGATGTTATTTTCTCATTTGTATTGTATTAATGGTACCCTATTAAATTATTGTATAAATATCATTTTTAAAAGGGGAGAGTAATGTAAAAAGTGAACAATGAACAATAGTTTTATGTTGAATGTTCATTTTTACATAGGAAACCAAAATCGCCTAAGCGAGTTTTTGGATAGAATTTCGATTTATACTTCTTTATTCATTACTGTATTTCCCTAATTCATCTTAATTCATGTTCTTTCTTGACCGCTATCCTTTATTAATTTTATTACTTATTCATTCATCTACCTATTGTCTACTTATGCCCTATCAACTTATCAGTCTATTTTTACTCGTGTCAATCTATGAAACGCAAAACTTTTGCCTTCGTTCGAAAACGTTCTCGTATTATTTTTTTCATTTTTATTTTTAATTATTTGACCTCCCGAGGTGAACTCTAGACAATGGTTAGTAAGTTATTATCAGAAATTCCACTCATCACAGCATAATTTGAACGCTTCTAAGATAAAAAAGGTCTCCTTTCGCTTTGATTCGAATTTATAACATTATCATGTGTTATGTTATTATAATATACTGTATTGTTTCTCTGCCTGGCCACTAGTTCGTTATCGGCTTACGTCACATAGTTATCCCCGTTCTCATTACTTGTACTTACTATTTCTACCTAACTGTCATTCAAATTCCGTATTACTTATGTATTACGTTATCATAAATATCGTATTTTCCTCCGCTTTCCTCATCGCTGGCTAATTAGACTTTCAAACTCTGATAACCAACCAGGTTCTAATATTATTTAACATAATTTGGCGTAATTATTGTTAACTATAAATATATAACATTGTTGTTAATCCCCTTTAAATTATAGAACAACGGTTAACTCCCCTTCATTTATCAATGGTATCACCTATTTAGATTATTTCAGTAGTAGATATGTCAATTAACAATTTGCTAAAATTGTAATTAAATGTAATCCTTTAATATAATGTAATTGATGTAATGTACTTTAATGAAACTGTAATGAACAATAACTTGTAATGTACTTCAGTGAAACTAATTAAATGTAATGATTTAATTTATAATGTAAGAATATACTTTAATGGAATTGTAATTAAAACAATAATAAGTGAATATGAATTAATTGGTAGTTGTAATCCATAATTGTAATCGTAATTGTAATGAACCAAAATTAATACGTACTCAGTCATGTACTCAAAATTGTGCTTATGTGCTAATACGAAATAATATCGCCTCCATAAATGTCGAATCAGCGATACTACTGTTCTTTTTTATTTTTATATTTTTTATTCTTTTTAGTTGAAATCATGTGTTTAAAAAGGGGGAAACTTAACCTTCGATTGTCTCACCCAAACATTAGACTATATTATGCATGTACCATCTTCATTTAAGGCACTTCTAGACCCTCTTCTCATTAGAGATCTTCTCATTAGACTTCTTCAGATTAGATCTTCAGATTAGCACTTCATCGTTGCACTTCATCATTTGTACTTGATATTAGCACCTCATTAGGGGGGGGCAGAGGCCCCTTGCCTCCTTAACTTAAGTATTTTTAGATTCCGGCCTGAGCCATGGTCGAAAGAGGTCGAACCTCTACCCCTTGTAATTCAGAGTACCAACTGTAATTTTTAAGAAGTAAACCACACTTTAAGAAGTTTTTATCTTTTTCCTTCGAGCCGTGCTCGCTTCAGAACTTAGTCAGAAAAGTCGATAATTATAAAAAGAGAAGAATTAATAAGCAGAAAGAAAAGAATTAACAGAGTGTCGACCCCCTAAGGCGACCGAAAAGAATTATAGAAAAGTATAAAGAAGAAGCATCCGTTGCAGCCTCCTAACTAGAACCCCCTTCGAATCCGAACCGACTCAGGGCCATAAAGGGGGGGGTTAACAACTGGCGACCCTGCAGGATAAGAAGAAGAAGATAAGAAAATTCTAAAAAAACTTGCGACCCTATAGCCAGGATAAACAACAACTGGCGACCTACTACCAGGATAAACACATAGAAGAAGAAGAAGATAAGAAGATTCTAAAAAACTGGCGACCCTATACCAGGATAAACACATAGAAGAAGGAAGATAACAAGACTAGACCCTTTAACCAGGATCTTCACGACTCCAGGATTCTTCCAGTCTTCCAGACCCTTTACCAGGATAAGAAGAAGATTTTAACCAGAAGATTTTTAACCAAGAAGATTTTACCCAAGAAGATTTTACCCAAGAATTTTTTACCCAAGAAGATTTTTACCCAGAAGATTTTTACCCAGAAGATTTTTACCCAGAAGATTTTTACCCAGAAGATTTTTACCCAGAAGATTTTTACCCAGAAGATTTTAGCCAGCAAGACACGTCTTCAGGACACGTCTCAAGGATTTTCCCCATAGAAACTTTTGTTAAGTACATTTTGTTTTTTGAAGTAATTTATAAACACTTGAAAAGTCCGTATTATTAACAGTTAATATTTAGTATGGAGCCAGAATTTAACACAAAACACAGTGAACATTCAGACACCAGTGATACATTTTTTTTTAGTGAAACAGTAAAAGTCACAAAAGTTAAAAGTCACAAAAGTTAATTGTAACAGAGTTAATTGTAACCGAGTTAATTTCAGAGAGAGAATTTCAGTTATTTTCACTGTTATATTCAAGTATAGAATAATTTTATTTTATGTACCGTCGCGCACATTAGAATGAAATATTGTTTACATTTTTTATATTTCTGTTTGCAAATTTTTTTCAATTACTGAATTGAATTGACTTGCAAATTAAGAGAGAGAGAGTTTATAGATTTAGAGAGATACTTGAAGTAATTTTGAAGTCATTTTTTTTTTAAGTCATTTTTTAAGTCATTTTTTTGAAGTCAGTTTTGAAGTCAGAAGGTTGCACCAAGAGGGTCAACCAAACCCCAGAGGTTAATCGTCTCCACTTGATAAAGATCAAGTGCAGTCATTTTCCATTTTTAGTTTCATTTTCAGTTCAGAATACTTGATAAGAGGTCAAGTCAGAAGGTTGCGCCAAAACGGCCAACCGCCCCAGAGATTTATAGAGATACTTGATAAGAGTTCAAGTCAATAGGTTGCATCTAAGAGGGACAACCGCCCCAGAGATTTCAGTTATATTCGAAGTCAGAGTTAGATTCGAAGTCAGAGTTAGATTCGAAGTCAGAGTTAGATTCGAAGTCAGAGTTAGATTCGAAGTCAGAGAGTTATATCTGAAGTCAGACAGTTTTAGCTCAAGTCAGACAGTTTTAGCTGAAGTCAGAGTTTATTTCAAGTCAGAGTTTTACTTGAAGTCAGAGAGATTTATTCCAAGTCATTTTTATTTCAAGTCCCAAGTAGTTTTCAATGCAGTCAATTGAATTCTGAATTCAACTTTTCCTTTGTAATTTAAGAAAATGTAATTTAAGAATTTAATTCAACCTTTTTTTGTGTTTGTGAGAAGAAATTGACCTATCTGTCTTTTCTTGTCATGCCATGGTTACGTATGTAGATATATAGTTATGTAATTCATTAATTGCCACAAAACCGTTTTTACAATTGTTTGTAACGATTTTGGTAATTATTGTAATGTATATGAGGAACATGCCGTTCGCTCCCGAAAAGATGTAATTGTCAATTTCAAACTTATATCCCCCGCTTAGTCACTCAATTCCCCCGAATGTCGTACTCCAACCTTTGTTTTTTTTTTTTAATTTTTATTTTAACACCCCCAACCCCAGTTGAACCCAGTGACAACCGGAGAAATGGTTCAACCATGGTTAATTCCTCTTTAGTACTATGGAACATAACCTCCGTTTATGTTAAGTTGTGTTTTTATTTTTAAGAATATTATATGTTTAGTTTATTATAGTTTATCATTGATTTCTATTTTCAAACTTTATATTTTTTATATATTTTTTTTTAATTCGATTAATACTGAGTAATTGTCGTAGTCGAATTTAATCTGTGCCTCGAAATTATCAGATACACACTGTGTACCCCATAAACATAAATACCCATTTGACCACAGGTCTATACATCATCCACTGCGTTAATCGATTTGTACCTACAACAGTCAATAAAAATGCATGCACACTATATATACTATATATACAAACCTCATACTCAAATCATTGAATATCACAAAAAACTATTTCATTACGTAAGTGCCAAATATGCGATTTAGTCTTAATCATTTTTTGCATTCAGGCATTTTTGCATTCATGCATTTATACAGTTAATTTAACAATCTGTCTCGAAATTATCAGCTACACACTTTATACCTAGCACACAAAAATACACCCTAGACCACAGGTCTATACATCATCCATTACGTAATTCTATTTTTACCTACACTAGTCAATCAAAATTAGCTTATAGCTTGTATGATTTATATTTTTCCCTCTTACCTATTCATTATGAATATAATTTATCCCACAGAAGAAAAAAATAAAATTTTGTAAAAAAAATTTTAACCATATCATTCTTTGTCTAACTTAATTGTTTGTCTAAATTAACGTACTAATCCTTTTATTCTGTTTGTATAAAAGTCGTTTTAATCTTTGATTTTTTTTTAATATTTTGTAAGCAAGTGTCATTTTAAAAATTTGATTACTCTGCATTGTACTCAACTACCCGAACTCATTCTGTATAAAATTTCTATTGTAAAGAATGTCGTCATTACTTACGATGTTATTTTCTCATTTGTATTGTATTAATGGTACCCTATTAAATTATTGTATAAATATCATTTTTAAAAGGGGAGAGTAATGTAAAAAGTGAACAATGAACAATAGTTTTATGTTGAATGTTCATTTTTACATAGGAAACCAAAATCGCCTAAGCGAGTTTTTGGATAGAATTTCGATTTATACTTCTTTATTCATTACTGTATTTCCCTAATTCATCTTAATTCATGTTCTTTCTTGACCGCTATCCTTTATTAATTTTATTACTTATTCATTCATCTACCTATTGTCTACTTATGCCCTATCAACTTATCAGTCTATTTTTACTCGTGTCAATCTATGAAACGCAAAACTTTTGCCTTCGTTCGAAAACGTTCTCGTATTATTTTTTTCATTTTTATTTTTAATTATTTGACCTCCCGAGGTGAACTCTAGACAATGGTTAGTAAGTTATTATCAGAAATTCCACTCATCACAGCATAATTTGAACGCTTCTAAGATAAAAAAGGTCTCCTTTCGCTTTGATTCGAATTTATAACATTATCATGTGTTATGTTATTATAATATACTGTATTGTTTCTCTGCCTGGCCACTAGTTCGTTATCGGCTTACGTCACATAGTTATCCCCGTTCTCATTACTTGTACTTACTATTTCTACCTAACTGTCATTCAAATTCCGTATTACTTATGTATTACGTTATCATAAATATCGTATTTTCCTCCGCTTTCCTCATCGCTGGCTAATTAGACTTTCAAACTCTGATAACCAACCAGGTTCTAATATTATTTAACATAATTTGGCGTAATTATTGTTAACTATAAATATATAACATTGTTGTTAATCCCCTTTAAATTATAGAACAACGGTTAACTCCCCTTCATTTATCAATGGTATCACCTATTTAGATTATTTCAGTAGTAGATATGTCAATTAACAATTTGCTAAAATTGTAATTAAATGTAATCCTTTAATATAATGTAATTGATGTAATGTACTTTAATGAAACTGTAATGAACAATAACTTGTAATGTACTTCAGTGAAACTAATTAAATGTAATGATTTAATTTATAATGTAAGAATATACTTTAATGGAATTGTAATTAAAACAATAATAAGTGAATATGAATTAATTGGTAGTTGTAATCCATAATTGTAATCGTAATTGTAATGAACCAAAATTAATACGTACTCAGTCATGTACTCAAAATTGTGCTTATGTGCTAATACGAAATAATATCGCCTCCATAAATGTCGAATCAGCGATACTACTGTTCTTTTTTATTTTTATATTTTTTATTCTTTTTAGTTGAAATCATGTGTTTAAAAAGGGGGGAAACTTAACCTTCGATTGTCTCACCCAAACATTAGACTATATTATGCATGTACCATCTTCATTTAAGGCACTTCTAGACCCTCTTCTCATTAGAGATCTTCTCATTAGACTTCTTCAGATTAGATCTTCAGATTAGCACTTCATCGTTGCACTTCATCATTTGTACTTGATATTAGCACCTCATTAGGGGGGGGGCAGAGGCCCCTTGCCTCCTTAACTTAAGTATTTTTAGATTCCGGCCTGAGCCATGGTCGAAAGAGGTCGAACCTCTACCCCTTGTAATTCAGAGTACCAACTGTAATTTTTAAGAAGTAAACCACACTTTAAGAAGTTTTTATCTTTTTCCTTCGAGCCGTGCTCGCTTCAGAACTTAGTCAGAAAAGTCGATAATTATAAAAAGAGAAGAATTAATAAGCAGAAAGAAAAGAATTAACAGAGTGTCGACCCCCTAAGGCGACCGAAAAGAATTATAGAAAAGTATAAAGAAGAAGCATCCGTTGCAGCCTCCTAACTAGAACCCCCTTCGAATCCGAACCGACTCAGGGCCATAAAGGGGGGGGTTAACAACTGGCGACCCTGCCAGGATAAGAAGAAGAAGATAAGAAAATTCTAAAAAAACTTGCGACCCTATAGCCAGGATAAACAACAACTGGCGACCTACTACCAGGATAAACACATAGAAGAAGAAGAAGATAAGAAGATTCTAAAAAACTGGCGACCCTATACCAGGATAAACACATAGAAGAAGGAAGATAACAAGACTAGACCCTTTAACCAGGATCTTCACGACTCCAGGATTCTTCCAGTCTTCCAGACCCTTTACCAGGATAAGAAGAAGATTTTAACCAGAAGATTTTTAACCAAGAAGATTTTACCCAAGAAGATTTTACCCAAGAAGATTTTTACCCAAGAAGATTTTTACCCAGAAGATTTTTACCCAGAAGATTTTTACCCAGAAGATTTTTACCCAGAAGATTTTTACCCAGAAGATTTTTACCCAGAAGATTTTTACCCAGAAGATTTTAGCCAGCAAGACACGTCTTCAGGACACGTCTCAAGGATTTTCCCCATAGAAACTTTTGTTAAGTACATTTTGTTTTTTGAAGTAATTTATAAACACTTGAAAAGTCCGTATTATTAACAGTTAATATTTAGTATGGAGCCAGAATTTAACACAAAACACAGTGAACATTCAGACACCAGTGATACATTTTTTTTTAGTGAAACAGTAAAAGTCACAAAAGTTAAAAGTCACAAAAGTTAATTGTAACAGAGTTAATTGTAACCGAGTTAATTTCAGAGAGAGAATTTCAGTTATTTTCACTGTTATATTCAAGTATAGAATAATTTTATTTTATGTACCGTCGCGCACATTAGAATGAAATATTGTTTACATTTTTTATATTTCTGTTTGCAAATTTTTTTCAATTACTGAATTGAATTGACTTGCAAATTAAGAGAGAGAGAGTTTATAGATTTAGAGAGATACTTGAAGTAATTTTGAAGTCATTTTTTTTTTAAGTCATTTTTTAAGTCATTTTTTTGAAGTCAGTTTTGAAGTCAGAAGGTTGCACCAAGAGGGTCAACCAAACCCCAGAGGTTAATCGTCTCCACTTGATAAAGATCAAGTGCAGTCATTTTCCATTTTTAGTTTCATTTTCAGTTCAGAATACTTGATAAGAGGTCAAGTCAGAAGGTTGCGCCAAAACGGCCAACCGCCCCAGAGATTTATAGAGATACTTGATAAGAGTTCAAGTCAATAGGTTGCATCTAAGAGGGACAACCGCCCCAGAGATTTCAGTTATATTCGAAGTCAGAGTTAGATTCGAAGTCAGAGTTAGATTCGAAGTCAGAGAGTTATATCTGAAGTCAGACAGTTTTAGCTCAAGTCAGACAGTTTTAGCTGAAGTCAGAGTTTATTTCAAGTCAGAGTTTTACTTGAAGTCAGAGAGATTTATTCCAAGTCATTTTTATTTCAAGTCCCAAGTAGTTTTCAATGCAGTCAATTGAATTCTGAATTCAACTTTTCCTTTGTAATTTAAGAAAATGTAATTTAAGAATTTAATTCAACCTTTTTTTGTGTTTGTGAGAAGAAAATTGACCTATCTGTCTTTTCTTGTCATGCCATGGTTACGTATGTAGATATATAGTTATGTAATTCATTAATTGCCACAAAACCGTTTTTACAATTGTTTGTAACGATTTTGGTAATTATTGTAATGTATATGAGGAACATGCCGTTCGCTCCCGAAAAGATGTAATTGTCAATTTCAAACTTATATCCCCCGCTTAGTCACTCAATTCCCCCGAATGTCGTACTCCAACCTTTGTTTTTTTTTTTAATTTTTATTTTAACACCCCCAACCCCAGTTGAACCCAGTGACAACCGGAGAAATGGTTCAACCATGGTTAATTCCTCTTTAGTACTATGGAACATAACCTCCGTTTATGTTAAGTTGTGTTTTTTATTTTTAAGAATATTATATGTTTAGTTTATTATAGTTTATCATTGATTTCTATTTTCAAACTTTATATTTTTTATATATTTTTTTTTTAATTCGATTAATACTGAGTAATTGTCGTAGTCGAATTTAATCTGTGCCTCGAAATTATCAGATACACACTGTGTACCCCATAAACATAAATACCCATTTGACCACAGGTCTATACATCATCCACTGCGTTAATCGATTTGTACCTACAACAGTCAATAAAAATGCATGCACACTATATATACTATATATACAAACCTCATACTCAAATCATTGAATATCACAATAAAACTATTTCATTACGTAAGTGCCAAATATGCGATTTAGTCTTAATCATTTTTTGCATTCAGGCATTTTTGCATTCATGCATTTATACAGTTAATTTAACAATCTGTCTCGAAATTATCAGCTACACACTTTATACCTAGCACACAAAAATACACCCTAGACCACAGGTCTATACATCATCCATTACGTAATTCTATTTTTACCTACACTAGTCAATCAAAATTAGCTTATAGCTTGTATGATTTATATTTTTCCCTCTTACCTATTCATTATGAATATAATTTATCCCACAGAAGAAAAAAATAAAATTTTGTAAAAAAAATTTTAACCATATCATTCTTTGTCTAACTTAATTGTTTGTCTAAATTAACGTACTAATCCTTTTATTCTGTTTGTATAAAAGTCGTTTTAATCTTTGATTTTTTTTTAATATTTTGTAAGCAAGTGTCATTTTAAAAATTTGATTACTCTGCATTGTACTCAACTACCCGAACTCATTCTGTATAAAATTTCTATTGTAAAGAATGTCGTCATTACTTACGATGTTATTTTCTCATTTGTATTGTATTAATGGTACCCTATTAAATTATTGTATAAATATCATTTTTAAAAGGGGAGAGTAATGTAAAAGTGAACAATGAACAATAGTTTTATGTTGAATGTTCATTTTTACATAGGAAACCAAAATCGCCTAAGCGAGTTTTTGGATAGAATTTCGATTTATACTTCTTTATTCATTACTGTATTTCCCTAATTCATCTTAATTCATGTTCTTTCTTGACCGCTATCCTTTATTAATTTTATTACTTATTCATTCATCTACCTATTGTCTACTTATGCCCTATCAACTTATCAGTCTATTTTTACTCGTGTCAATCTATGAAACGCAAAACTTTTGCCTTCGTTCGAAAACGTTCTCGTATTATTTTTTTCATTTTTATTTTTAATTATTTGACCTCCCGAGGTGAACTCTAGACAATGGTTAGTAAGTTATTATCAGAAATTCCACTCATCACAGCATAATTTGAACGCTTCTAAGATAAAAAAGGTCTCCTTTCGCTTTGATTCGAATTTATAACATTATCATGTGTTATGTTATTATAATATACTGTATTGTTTCTCTGCCTGGCCACTAGTTCGTTATCGGCTTACGTCACATAGTTATCCCCGTTCTCATTACTTGTACTTACTATTTCTACCTAACTGTCATTCAAATTCCGTATTACTTATGTATTACGTTATCATAAATATCGTATTTTCCTCCGCTTTCCTCATCGCTGGCTAATTAGACTTTCAAACTCTGATAACCAACCAGGTTCTAATATTATTTAACATAATTTGGCGTAATTATTGTTAACTATAAATATATAACATTGTTGTTAATCCCCTTTAAATTATAGAACAACGGTTAACTCCCCTTCATTTATCAATGGTATCACCTATTTAGATTATTTCAGTAGTAGATATGTCAATTAACAATTTGCTAAAATTGTAATTAAATGTAATCCTTTAATATAATGTAATTGATGTAATGTACTTTAATGAAACTGTAATGAACAATAACTTGTAATGTACTTCAGTGAAACTAATTAAATGTAATGATTTAATTTATAATGTAAGAATATACTTTAATGGAATTGTAATTAAAACAATAATAAGTGAATATGAATTAATTGGTAGTTGTAATCCATAATTGTAATCGTAATTGTAATGAACCAAAATTAATACGTACTCAGTCATGTACTCAAAATTGTGCTTATGTGCTAATACGAAATAATATCGCCTCCATAAATGTCGAATCAGCGATACTACTGTTCTTTTTTATTTTTATATTTTTTATTCTTTTTAGTTGAAATCATGTGTTTAAAAAGGGGGGAAACTTAACCTTCGATTGTCTCACCCAAACATTAGACTATATTATGCATGTACCATCTTCATTTAAGGCACTTCTAGACCCTCTTCTCATTAGAGATCTTCTCATTAGACTTCTTCAGATTAGATCTTCAGATTAGCACTTCATCGTTGCACTTCATCATTTGTACTTGATATTAGCACCTCATTAGGGGGGGGCAGAGGCCCCTTGCCTCCTTAACTTAAGTATTTTTAGATTCCGGCCTGAGCCATGGTCGAAAGAGGTCGAACCTCTACCCCTTGTAATTCAGAGTACCAACTGTAATTTTTAAGAAGTAAACCACACTTTAAGAAGTTTTTATCTTTTTCCTTCGAGCCGTGCTCGCTTCAGAACTTAGTCAGAAAAGTCGATAATTATAAAAAGAGAAGAATTAATAAGCAGAAAGAAAAGAATTAACAGAGTGTCGACCCCCTAAGGCGACCGAAAAGAATTATAGAAAAGTATAAAGAAGAAGCATCCGTTGCAGCCTCCTAACTAGAACCCCCTTCGAATCCGAACCGACTCAGGGCCATAAAGGGGGGGGTTAACAACTGGCGACCCTGCCAGGATAAGAAGAAGAAGATAAGAAAATTCTAAAAAAACTTGCGACCCTATAGCCAGGATAAACAACAACTGGCGACCTACTACCAGGATAAACACATAGAAGAAGAAGAAGATAAGAAGATTCTAAAAAACTGGCGACCCTATACCAGGATAAACACATAGAAGAAGGAAGATAACAAGACTAGACCCTTTAACCAGGATCTTCACGACTCCAGGATTCTTCCAGTCTTCCAGACCCTTTACCAGGATAAGAAGAAGATTTTAACCAGAAGATTTTTAACCAAGAAGATTTTACCCAAGAAGATTTTACCCAAGAAGATTTTTACCCAAGAAGATTTTTACCCAGAAGATTTTTACCCAGAAGATTTTTACCCAGAAGATTTTTACCCAGAAGATTTTTACCCAGAAGATTTTTACCCAGAAGATTTTAGCCAGCAAGACACGTCTTCAGGACACGTCTCAAGGATTTTCCCCATAGAAACTTTTGTTAAGTACATTTTGTTTTTTGAAGTAATTTATAAACACTTGAAAAGTCCGTATTATTAACAGTTAATATTTAGTATGGAGCCAGAATTTAACACAAAACACAGTGAACATTCAGACACCAGTGATACATTTTTTTTTAGTGAAACAGTAAAAGTCACAAAAGTTAAAAGTCACAAAAGTTAATTGTAACAGAGTTAATTGTAACCGAGTTAATTTCAGAGAGAGAATTTCAGTTATTTTCACTGTTATATTCAAGTATAGAATAATTTTATTTTATGTACCGTCGCGCACATTAGAATGAAATATTGTTTACATTTTTTATATTTCTGTTTGCAAATTTTTTTCAATTACTGAATTGAATTGACTTGCAAATTAAGAGAGAGAGAGTTTATAGATTTAGAGAGATACTTGAAGTAATTTTGAAGTCATTTTTTTTTTAAGTCATTTTTTAAGTCATTTTTTTGAAGTCAGTTTTGAAGTCAGAAGGTTGCACCAAGAGGGTCAACCAAACCCCAGAGGTTAATCGTCTCCACTTGATAAAGATCAAGTGCAGTCATTTTCCATTTTTAGTTTCATTTTCAGTTCAGAATACTTGATAAGAGGTCAAGTCAGAAGGTTGCGCCAAAACGGCCAACCGCCCCAGAGATTTATAGAGATACTTGATAAGAGTTCAAGTCAATAGGTTGCATCTAAGAGGGACAACCGCCCCAGAGATTTCAGTTATATTCGAAGTCAGAGTTAGATTCGAAGTCAGAGTTAGATTCGAAGTCAGAGTTAGATTCGAAGTCAGAGAGTTATATCTGAAGTCAGACAGTTTTAGCTCAAGTCAGACAGTTTTAGCTGAAGTCAGAGTTTATTTCAAGTCAGAGTTTTACTTGAAGTCAGAGAGATTTATTCCAAGTCATTTTTATTTCAAGTCCCAAGTAGTTTTCAATGCAGTCAATTGAATTCTGAATTCAACTTTTCCTTTGTAATTTAAGAAAATGTAATTTAAGAATTTAATTCAACCTTTTTTTGTGTTTGTGAGAAGAAAATTGACCTATCTGTCTTTTCTTGTCATGCCATGGTTACGTATGTAGATATATAGTTATGTAATTCATTAATTGCCACAAAACCGTTTTTACAATTGTTTGTAACGATTTTGGTAATTATTGTAATGTATATGAGGAACATGCCGTTCGCTCCCGAAAAGATGTAATTGTCAATTTCAAACTTATATCCCCCGCTTAGTCACTCAATTCCCCCGAATGTCGTACTCCAACCTTTGTTTTTTTTTTAATTTTTATTTTAACACCCCCAACCCCAGTTGAACCCAGTGACAACCGGAGAAATGGTTCAACCATGGTTAATTCCTCTTTAGTACTATGGAACATAACCTCCGTTTATGTTAAGTTGTGTTTTTTATTTTTAAGAATATTATATGTTTAGTTTATTATAGTTTATCATTGATTTCTATTTTCAAACTTTATATTTTTTATATATTTTTTTTTTAATTCGATTAATACTGAGTAATTGTCGTAGTCGAATTTAATCTGTGCCTCGAAATTATCAGATACACACTGTGTACCCCATAAACATAAATACCCATTTGACCACAGGTCTATACATCATCCACTGCGTTAATCGATTTGTACCTACAACAGTCAATAAAAATGCATGCACACTATATACTATATATACAAACCTCATACTCAAATCATTGAATATCACAATAAAACTATTTCATTACGTAAGTGCCAAATATGCGATTTAGTCTTAATCATTTTTTGCATTCAGGCATTTTTGCATTCATGCATTTATACAGTTAATTTAACAATCTGTCTCGAAATTATCAGCTACACACTTTATACCTAGCACACAAAAATACACCCTAGACCACAGGTCTATACATCATCCATTACGTAATTCTATTTTTACCTACACTAGTCAATCAAAATTAGCTTATAGCTTGTATGATTTATATTTTTCCCTCTTACCTATTCATTATGAATATAATTTATCCCACAGAAGAAAAAAATAAAATTTTGTAAAAAAAATTTTAACCATATCATTCTTTGTCTAACTTAATTGTTTGTCTAAATTAACGTACTAATCCTTTTATTCTGTTTGTATAAAAGTCGTTTTAATCTTTGATTTTTTTTTAATATTTTGTAAGCAAGTGTCATTTTAAAAATTTGATTACTCTGCATTGTACTCAACTACCCGAACTCATTCTGTATAAAATTTCTATTGTAAAGAATGTCGTCATTACTTACGATGTTATTTTCTCATTTGTATTGTATTAATGGTACCCTATTAAATTATTGTATAAATATCATTTTTAAAAGGGGAGAGTAATGTAAAAAGTGAACAATGAACAATAGTTTTATGTTGAATGTTCATTTTTACATAGGAAACCAAAATCGCCTAAGCGAGTTTTTGGATAGAATTTCGATTTATACTTCTTTATTCATTACTGTATTTCCCTAATTCATCTTAATTCATGTTCTTTCTTGACCGCTATCCTTTATTAATTTTATTACTTATTCATTCATCTACCTATTGTCTACTTATGCCCTATCAACTTATCAGTCTATTTTTACTCGTGTCAATCTATGAAACGCAAAACTTTTGCCTTCGTTCGAAAACGTTCTCGTATTATTTTTTTCATTTTTATTTTTAATTATTTGACCTCCCGAGGTGAACTCTAGACAATGGTTAGTAAGTTATTATCAGAAATTCCACTCATCACAGCATAATTTGAACGCTTCTAAGATAAAAAAGGTCTCCTTTCGCTTTGATTCGAATTTATAACATTATCATGTGTTATGTTATTATAATATACTGTATTGTTTCTCTGCCTGGCCACTAGTTCGTTATCGGCTTACGTCACATAGTTATCCCCGTTCTCATTACTTGTACTTACTATTTCTACCTAACTGTCATTCAAATTCCGTATTACTTATGTATTACGTTATCATAAATATCGTATTTTCCTCCGCTTTCCTCATCGCTGGCTAATTAGACTTTCAAACTCTGATAACCAACCAGGTTCTAATATTATTTAACATAATTTGGCGTAATTATTGTTAACTATAAATATATAACATTGTTGTTAATCCCCTTTAAATTATAGAACAACGGTTAACTCCCCTTCATTTATCAATGGTATCACCTATTTAGATTATTTCAGTAGTAGATATGTCAATTAACAATTTGCTAAAATTGTAATTAAATGTAATCCTTTAATATAATGTAATTGATGTAATGTACTTTAATGAAACTGTAATGAACAATAACTTGTAATGTACTTCAGTGAAACTAATTAAATGTAATGATTTAATTTATAATGTAAGAATATACTTTAATGGAATTGTAATTAAAACAATAATAAGTGAATATGAATTAATTGGTAGTTGTAATCCATAATTGTAATCGTAATTGTAATGAACCAAAATTAATACGTACTCAGTCATGTACTCAAAATTGTGCTTATGTGCTAATACGAAATAATATCGCCTCCATAAATGTCGAATCAGCGATACTACTGTTCTTTTTTATTTTTTATTTTTTATTCTTTTTAGTTGAAATCATGTGTTTAAAAAGGGGGGAAACTTAACCTTCGATTGTCTCACCCAAACATTAGACTATATTATGCATGTACCATCTTCATTTAAGGCACTTCTAGACCCTCTTCTCATTAGAGATCTTCTCATTAGACTTCTTCAGATTAGATCTTCAGATTAGCACTTCATCGTTGCACTTCATCATTTGTACTTGATATTAGCACCTCATTAGGGGGGGGCAGAGGCCCCTTGCCTCCTTAACTTAAGTATTTTTAGATTCCGGCCTGAGCCATGGTCGAAAGAGGTCGAACCTCTACCCCTTGTAATTCAGAGTACCAACTGTAATTTTTAAGAAGTAAACCACACTTTAAGAAGTTTTTATCTTTTTCCTTCGAGCCGTGCTCGCTTCAGAACTTAGTCAGAAAAGTCGATAATTATAAAAAGAGAAGAATTAATAAGCAGAAAGAAAAGAATTAACAGAGTGTCGACCCCCTAAGGCGACCGAAAAGAATTATAGAAAAGTATAAAGAAGAAGCATCCGTTGCAGCCTCCTAACTAGAACCCCCTTCGAATCCGAACCGACTCAGGGCCATAAAGGGGGGGGTTAACAACTGGCGACCCTGCCAGGATAAGAAGAAGAAGATAAGAAAATTCTAAAAAAACTTGCGACCCTATAGCCAGGATAAACAACAACTGGCGACCTACTACCAGGATAAACACATAGAAGAAGAAGAAGATAAGAAGATTCTAAAAAACTGGCGACCCTATACCAGGATAAACACATAGAAGAAGGAAGATAACAAGACTAGACCCTTTAACCAGGATCTTCACGACTCCAGGATTCTTCCAGTCTTCCAGACCCTTTACCAGGATAAGAAGAAGATTTTAACCAGAAGATTTTTAACCAAGAAGATTTTACCCAAGAAGATTTTACCCAAGAAGATTTTTACCCAAGAAGATTTTTACCCAGAAGATTTACCAGAAGATTTTTACCCAGAAGATTTTTACCCAGAAGATTTTTACCCAGAAGATTTTTACCCAGAAGATTTTTACCCAGAAGATTTTAGCCAGCAAGACACGTCTTCAGGACACGTCTCAAGGATTTTCCCCATAGAAACTTTTGTTAAGTACATTTTGTTTTTTGAAGTAATTTATAAACACTTGAAAAGTCCGTATTATTAACAGTTAATATTTAGTATGGAGCCAGAATTTAACACAAAACACAGTGAACATTCAGACACCAGTGATACATTTTTTTTTAGTGAAACAGTAAAAGTCACAAAAGTTAAAAGTCACAAAAGTTAATTGTAACAGAGTTAATTGTAACCGAGTTAATTTCAGAGAGAGAATTTCAGTTATTTTCACTGTTATATTCAAGTATAGAATAATTTTATTTTATGTACCGTCGCGCACATTAGAATGAAATATTGTTTACATTTTTTATATTTCTGTTTGCAAATTTTTTTCAATTACTGAATTGAATTGACTTGCAAATTAAGAGAGAGAGAGTTTATAGATTTAGAGAGATACTTGAAGTAATTTTGAAGTCATTTTTTTTTTAAGTCATTTTTTAAGTCATTTTTTTGAAGTCAGTTTTGAAGTCAGAAGGTTGCACCAAGAGGGTCAACCAAACCCCAGAGGTTAATCGTCTCCACTTGATAAAGATCAAGTGCAGTCATTTTCCATTTTTAGTTTCATTTTCAGTTCAGAATACTTGATAAGAGGTCAAGTCAGAAGGTTGCGCCAAAACGGCCAACCGCCCCAGAGATTTATAGAGATACTTGATAAGAGTTCAAGTCAATAGGTTGCATCTAAGAGGGACAACCGCCCCAGAGATTTCAGTTATATTCGAAGTCAGAGTTAGATTCGAAGTCAGAGTTAGATTCGAAGTCAGAGTTAGATTCGAAGTCAGAGTTAGATTCGAAGTCAGAGAGTTATATCTGAAGTCAGACAGTTTTAGCTCAAGTCAGACAGTTTTAGCTGAAGTCAGAGTTTATTTCAAGTCAGAGTTTTACTTGAAGTCAGAGAGATTTATTCCAAGTCATTTTTATTTCAAGTCCCAAGTAGTTTTCAATGCAGTCAATTGAATTCTGAATTCAACTTTTCCTTTGTAATTTAAGAAAATGTAATTTAAGAATTTAATTCAACCTTTTTTTGTGTTTGTGAGAAGAAAATTGACCTATCTGTCTTTTCTTGTCATGCCATGGTTACGTATGTAGATATATAGTTATGTAATTCATTAATTGCCACAAAACCGTTTTTACAATTGTTTGTAACGATTTTGGTAATTATTGTAATGTATATGAGGAACATGCCGTTCGCTCCCGAAAAGATGTAATTGTCAATTTCAAACTTATATCCCCCGCTTAGTCACTCAATTCCCCCGAATGTCGTACTCCAACCTTTGTTTTTTTTTTAATTTTTATTTTAACACCCCCAACCCCAGTTGAACCCAGTGACAACCGGAGAAATGGTTCAACCATGGTTAATTCCTCTTTAGTACTATGGAACATAACCTCCGTTTATGTTAAGTTGTGTTTTTTATTTTTAAGAATATTATATGTTTAGTTTATTATAGTTTATCATTGATTTCTATTTTCAAACTTTATATTTTTTATATATTTTTTTTTAATTCGATTAATACTGAGTAATTGTCGTAGTCGAATTTAATCTGTGCCTCGAAATTATCAGATACACACTGTGTACCCCATAAACATAAATACCCATTTGACCACAGGTCTATACATCATCCACTGCGTTAATCGATTTGTACCTACAACAGTCAATAAAAATGCATGCACACTATATATACTATATATACAAACCTCATACTCAAATCATTGAATATCACAATAAAACTATTTCATTACGTAAGTGCCAAATATGCGATTTAGTCTTAATCATTTTTTGCATTCAGGCATTTTTGCATTCATGCATTTATACAGTTAATTTAACAATCTGTCTCGAAATTATCAGCTACACACTTTATACCTAGCACACAAAAATACACCCTAGACCACAGGTCTATACATCATCCATTACGTAATTCTATTTTTACCTACACTAGTCAATCAAAATTAGCTTATAGCTTGTATGATTTATATTTTTCCCTCTTACCTATTCATTATGAATATAATTTATCCCACAGAAGAAAAAAATAAAATTTTGTAAAAAAAATTTTAACCATATCATTCTTTGTCTAACTTAATTGTTTGTCTAAATTAACGTACTAATCCTTTTATTCTGTTTGTATAAAAGTCGTTTTAATCTTTGATTTTTTTTTAATATTTGTAAGCAAGTGTCATTTTAAAAATTTGATTACTCTGCATTGTACTCAACTACCCGAACTCATTCTGTATAAAATTTCTATTGTAAAGAATGTCGTCATTACTTACGATGTTATTTTCTCATTTGTATTGTATTAATGGTACCCTATTAAATTATTGTATAAATATCATTTTTAAAAGGGGAGAGTAATGTAAAAAGTGAACAATGAACAATAGTTTTATGTTGAATGTTCATTTTTACATAGGAAACCAAAATCGCCTAAGCGAGTTTTTGGATAGAATTTCGATTTATACTTCTTTATTCATTACTGTATTTCCCTAATTCATCTTAATTCATGTTCTTTCTTGACCGCTATCCTTTATTAATTTTATTACTTATTCATTCATCTACCTATTGTCTACTTATGCCCTATCAACTTATCAGTCTATTTTTACTCGTGTCAATCTATGAAACGCAAAACTTTTGCCTTCGTTCGAAAACGTTCTCGTATTATTTTTTTCATTTTTATTTTTAATTATTTGACCTCCCGAGGTGAACTCTAGACAATGGTTAGTAAGTTATTATCAGAAATTCCACTCATCACAGCATAATTTGAACGCTTCTAAGATAAAAAAGGTCTCCTTTCGCTTTGATTCGAATTTATAACATTATCATGTGTTATGTTATTATAATATACTGTATTGTTTCTCTGCCTGGCCACTAGTTCGTTATCGGCTTACGTCACATAGTTATCCCCGTTCTCATTACTTGTACTTACTATTTCTACCTAACTGTCATTCAAATTCCGTATTACTTATGTATTACGTTATCATAAATATCGTATTTTCCTCCGCTTTCCTCATCGCTGGCTAATTAGACTTTCAAACTCTGATAACCAACCAGGTTCTAATATTATTTAACATAATTTGGCGTAATTATTGTTAACTATAAATATAACATTGTTGTTAATCCCCTTTAAATTATAGAACAACGGTTAACTCCCCTTCATTTATCAATGGTATCACCTATTTAGATTATTTCAGTAGTAGATATGTCAATTAACAATTTGCTAAAATTGTAATTAAATGTAATCCTTTAATATAATGTAATTGATGTAATGTACTTTAATGAAACTGTAATGAACAATAACTTGTAATGTACTTCAGTGAAACTAATTAAATGTAATGATTTAATTTATAATGTAAGAATATACTTTAATGGAATTGTAATTAAAACAATAATAAGTGAATATGAATTAATTGGTAGTTGTAATCCATAATTGTAATCGTAATTGTAATGAACCAAAATTAATACGTACTCAGTCATGTACTCAAAATTGTGCTTATGTGCTAATACGAAATAATATCGCCTCCATAAATGTCGAATCAGCGATACTACTGTTCTTTTTTATTTTTATATTTTTTATTCTTTTTAGTTGAAATCATGTGTTTAAAAAGGGGGAAACTTAACCTTCGATTGTCTCACCCAAACATTAGACTATATTATGCATGTACCATCTTCATTTAAGGCACTTCTAGACCCTCTTCTCATTAGAGATCTTCTCATTAGACTTCTTCAGATTAGATCTTCAGATTAGCACTTCATCGTTGCACTTCATCATTTGTACTTGATATTAGCACCTCATTAGGGGGGGGCAGAGGCCCCTTGCCTCCTTAACTTAAGTATTTTTAGATTCCGGCCTGAGCCATGGTCGAAAGAGTCGAATCTCGAAAAATGCTCTGTATGAATTGGTCACAATTAACCCACCCCTTATATCTCCAGTCTAACTATAGAGTAGATCAAGTCTAGCTAGAGGGGTCAGCCTAGAGATTCCGGAAATGGTCCAGAGCGGGCAGATAAATTGAGGTCCACAGTAGGATTCCTCACAAGATTAGGTTAGGGCAATCTACTTCACCTTTGTTTAAGCTATGAGTTGATGCTGGGTCTTAGGTCACAATGTAGGCCTAACTTGTTTGACCCAGCTTAATTTAATGTTCTTAACTGTTTGGTGTTAAAAAAATCATATTAGTCACTTACTTTTAGTTATTACAGTCTCTCCCTTCTCCGGTTGTCTCATTCGAGAGCGCACTTTGCTGGTACGTCCTCTCGCCCCGTTCGTCGTTTTCGTTCTTCCCTTTGTTCTCCTCTTCGCGGGGCTTCTCGTACCAGCGTTGTCTTGGTTTTATTCCTCAGTTGGTTGAGCGGTAATGTTTCTCCATTACCGAGCACGCTCCTCCCACACAGTATATAAATACTAGTGTGGAGAATAACTGGTGAGCAACCAATGGTTTCTTCCACCAGTTATGACATAAAAGGAATTTAATAATTGTTAGATTAACTACCTACCTACTCAGTGAACATTTTCGTTACCTCCCAACTACCCACTCATCAGTTTTCTATATACTGGGGCCCCGGGAGACAAAAATTTTGGTGTCATGTCACCAATTTTTGTCTGAGTGTAGACTAGCTAACTATTTAACTGTAAATGCCTGTTAATCTGATTAACAGTGCCTATCCTCACCTTCTCATGGAGAAGGTTGTAGCATTTAATTAGAAGATAAAATATACATCCATAGGATGAAACTGTCTATGGTCTTTACCATAAGAAAGAAAAATGAAAGTTAGAAGATATTATTACAATTCCCCAGATCTATTTTTTGTTGTAAAAATAGTCGCGCCTTTAATGCGTTTGTCGCTGAGTCTTGTGTCTGTCAATGTTGTAGTAGGATGCGTTACCACTCCTACTGTCAAAGGAATAGTTACTGGAAGTTCAGTGTCTCCAGTTGTTTCTGTCAGTGGAGAAGGTTCTCCAAAGTCCATGTTTTGGGTCCAGACTCTAAAGGGTACAAAAGAGAATGTCTCTTGTTGTGGTGTCACCCGTTGAAGTCCTTAATTTGACCACTCTTGTTACCCGTCTGCCCCTGGTCTGAGTTCTGAAACTCTAGCCAGAGGCCAGTATTGTCTTGGAGTACTGTCATGTATGAGAACAAGTCCCCTACCTTAATTGTGTCAGACCAATCCTTCTTAGTCATTTTGTTTATGTCTCTCCCTTAGAACCCATCAAGTACTCAGTTTTTTATTGTTTAATGAAATGAGCTTTAACTCTAGTTAAATATTGTAACTTAGTCTGGAGCTCATCATGTCGTTGAGTCAGTTGGTCTTCTGAAGAGTCTATATTGTAGTCCGGCAGGAGACTAACTTGTTCTCCCCGAATCAAATGATTGGAGTTAATGGTTCTGGGTCATTAATGTTGTCACTCACATAAGTGGTGGTCTATTGTTAATGATGTTCTCAATCTCAGCCAGGAGAGTGAGTAACCCAAATAGTTTTTCCTATGGGCCAAGGTAGGCCATAAGACACTTGTAATAGTTTTCCCTATGGCCAAGGTAGGCCATAAGAAAATGTTTAGCCCATGGCCAAGGTAGGCCATAAGACATTTAATGTTGGCCCATGGCCAAGGTAGGCCAATAGACCAAGGCTTATTGTTTTGGCCCATGGCTGAGGTAGGCCATAAGAACCCTTGTAATTGTTTTCCCTATGGCCAAGGTAGGCCATAAGAAAAGTTTAGCCCATGGCCAAGGTAGGCCATAAGAATTTAATGTTTGGCCCATGGCCAAGGTAGGCCAAAAGACCAAGGCTCATTGTTTTGGCCCATGGCTGAGGTAGGCCATAAGACCTTTATTGTTTGGCCCATGGCCAAGGTAGGCCATAAGACCAAGGCTCAGTTGTTTGGGCTATGGCCAAAGTAGGCCACAAGACCAAGGTTCAGTGTTTGGGCTATGGCCAAAGTAGGCCATAAGACCCTTTTGAGTAACCCATGCAATCATTGCTTATGTTCAGATAGGTTGAGTGTATTTGTGGCACATGTAAAGAGTACAGTGTATATATACATATATATACACAGATTGCAAGGAATGCATGTGCCTGTTGAAAAAATCTGTTGAGTGATTCTTCCTTAAAAGAAGAATTGGATGCTTGGAGTTGTATGCATTTTAAATGCTTGTTCACTAATGTTGTTTAACTGGGGATCGTAATGAAATATTGGACAAGAAGAAATTACCAGAGAAGAGAGAGCACAGACAAAACAGCAAGTTTAAATTTGGTTTAATCCCCCCCAAGTACTTGTGTGTCACTCAGGTCTAAGCTTATGAGAGAATGAGACTCCTTAAATGTAAATGTTTCCTAGTTAGGCCCTAGGTTGTAGACCTAATTAGGCTTGCTCAGGTTAGGCTGATAAATTGAGAATGAGACTCCTTAAATGTAAATGTTTCCTAGTTAGGCCCTAGGTTGTAGACCTAATTAGGCTTGCTCAGGTTAGGCTTAGGCTAGACCATTTAGCCTAATTCTGCAATTTTTGTTAAGTAAGGTTAAGGTTTGTAAATTCCCACACACGGACCACCAATGCGAAAAATGCTCTGTATGAATTGGTCCACAATTAACCCACCCTTATATCTCCAGTCTAACTATAGAGTAGATCAAGTCTAGCCTAGAGGGGTCAGCCTAGAGATTCCGGAAATGGTCCAGAGCGGGCAGATAAATTGAGGTCCACAGTAGGATTCCTCACAAGATTAGGTTAGGGCAATCTACCTTCACCTTTGTTAAGCTATGAGTTGATGCTGGGTCTTAGGTCACAATGTAGGCCTAACTTGTTTGACCCAGCTTAATTTAATGTTCTTAACTGTTTGGTGTTAAAACTCATATTAGTCACTTACTTTTAGTTATTACAGTCTCTCCCTTCTCCGGTTGTCTCATTCGAGAGCGCACTTTGCTGGTACGTCCTCTCGCCCCGTTCGTCGTTTTCGTTCTTCCCTTTGTTCTCCTCTTCGCGGGGCTTCTCGTACCAGCGTTGTCTTGGTTTATTCCTCAGTTGGTTGAGCGGTAATGTTTCTACATTACCGAGCACGCTCCTCCCACACAGTATATAAATACTAGTGTGGAGAATAACTCTGGTGAGCAACCAATTGGTTTCTTCCACCCAGTTATTGACATAAAAGGAATTTAATAATTGTTAGATTAACTACCTACCTACTCAGTGAACCATTTTCGTTACCTCCCAACTACCCACTCATCAGTTTTCTATAAACCTCTACCCCTTGTAATTCAGAGTACCAACTGTAATTTTTAAGAAGTAAACCACACTTTAAGAAGTTTTTATCTTTTTCCTTCGAGCCGTGCTCGCTTCAGAACTTAGTCAGAAAAGTCGATAATTATAAAAAGAGAAGAATTAATAAGCAGAAAGAAAAGAATTAACAGAGTGTCGACCCCCTAAGGCGACCGAAAAGAATTATAGAAAAGTATAAAGAAGAAGCATCCGTTGCAGCCTCCTAACTAGAACCCCCTTCGAATCCGAACCGACTCAGGGCCATAAAGGGGGGGTTAACAACTGGCGACCCTGCCAGGATAAGAAGAAGAAGATAAGAAAATTCTAAAAAAACTTGCGACCCTATAGCCAGGATAAACAACAACTGGCGACCTACTACCAGGATAAACACATAGAAGAAGAAGAAGAAGATAAGAAGATTCTAAAAAACTGGCGACCCTATACCAGGATAAACACATAGAAGAAGGAAGATAACAAGACTAGACCCTTTAACCAGGATCTTCACGACTCCAGGATTCTTCCAGTCTTCCAGACCCTTTACCAGGATAAGAAGAAGATTTTAACCAGAAGATTTTTAACCAAGAAGATTTTACCCAAGAAGATTTTACCCAAGAAGATTTTTACCCAAGAAGATTTTTACCCAGAAGATTTTTACCCAGAAGATTTTTACCCAGAAGATTTTTACCCAGAAGATTTTTACCCAGAAGATTTTTACCCAGAAGATTTTACCAGCAAGACACGTCTTCAGGACACGTCTCAAGGATTTTCCCATAGAAACTTTTGTTAAGTACATTTTGTTTTTTGAAGTAATTTATAAACACTTGAAAAGTCCGTATTATTAACAGTTAATATTTAGTATGGAGCCAGAATTTAACACAAAACACAGTGAACATTCAGACACCAGTGATACATTTTTTTTTGTGAAACAGTAAAAGTCACAAAAGTTAAAAGTCACAAAAGTTAATTGTAACAGAGTTAATTGTAACCGAGTTAATTTCAGAGAGAGAATTTCAGTTATTTTCACTGTTATATTCAAGTATAGAATAATTTTTTTTATGTACCGTCGCGCACATTAGAATGAAATATTGTTTACATTTTTTATATTTCTGTTTGCAAATTTTTTTCAATTACTGAATTGAATTGACTTGCAAATTAAGAGAGAGAGAGTTTATAGATTTAGAGAGATACTTGAAGTAATTTTGAAGTCATTTTTTTTTTAAGTCATTTTTTAAGTCATTTTTTTGAAGTCAGTTTTGAAGTCAGAAGGTTGCACCAAGAGGGTCAACCAAACCCCAGAGGTTAATCGTCTCCACTTGATAAAGATCAAGTGCAGTCATTTTCCATTTTTAGTTTCATTTTCAGTTCAGAATACTTGATAAGAGGTCAAGTCAGAAGGTTGCGCCAAAACGGCCAACCGCCCCAGAGATTTATAGAGATACTTGATAAGAGTTCAAGTCAATAGGTTGCATCTAAGAGGGACAACCGCCCCAGAGATTTCAGTTATATTCGAAGTCAGAGTTAGATTCGAAGTCAGAGTTAGATTCGAAGTCAGAGTTAGATTCGAAGTCAGAGTTAGATTCGAAGTCAGAGAGTTATATCTGAAGTCAGACAGTTTTAGCTCAAGTCAGACAGTTTTAGCTGAAGTCAGAGTTTATTTCAAGTCAGAGTTTTACTTGAAGTCAGAGAGATTTATTCCAAGTCATTTTTATTTCAAGTCCCAAGTAGTTTTCAATGCAGTCAATTGAATTCTGAATTCAACTTTTCCTTTGTAATTTAAGAAAATGTAATTTAAGAATTTAATTCAACCTTTTTTGTGTTTGTGAGAAGAAAATTGACCTATCTGTCTTTTCTTGTCATGCCATGGTTACGTATGTAGATATATAGTTATGTAATTCATTAATTGCCACAAAACCGTTTTTACAATTGTTTGTAACGATTTTGGTAATTATTGTAATGTATATGAGGAACATGCCGTTCGCTCCCGAAAAGATGTAATTGTCAATTTCAAACTTATATCCCCCGCTTAGTCACTCAATTCCCCCGAATGTCGTACTCCAACCTTTGTTTTTTTTTTTAATTTTTATTTTAACACCCCCAACCCCAGTTGAACCCAGTGACAACCGGAGAAATGGTTCAACCATGGTTAATTCCTCTTTAGTACTATGGAACATAACCTCCGTTTATGTTAAGTTGTGTTTTTTATTTTTAAGAATATTATATGTTTAGTTTATTATAGTTTATCATTGATTTCTATTTTCAAACTTTATATTTTTATATTTTTTTTTTTAATTCGATTAATACTGAGTAATTGTCGTAGTCGAATTTAATCTGTGCCTCGAAATTATCAGATACACACTGTGTACCCCATAAACATAAATACCCATTTGACCACAGGTCTATACATCATCCACTGCGTTAATCGATTTGTACCTACAACAGTCAATAAAAATGCATGCACACTATATATACTATATATACAAACCTCATACTCAAATCATTGAATATCACAATAAAACTATTTCATTACGTAAGTGCCAAATATGCGATTTAGTCTTAATCATTTTTTGCATTCAGGCATTTTTGCATTCATGCATTTATACAGTTAATTTAACAATCTGTCTCGAAATTATCAGCTACACACTTTATACCTAGCACACAAAAATACACCCTAGACCACAGGTCTATACATCATCCATTACGTAATTCTATTTTTACCTACACTAGTCAATCAAAATTAGCTTATAGCTTGTATGATTTATATTTTTCCCTCTTACCTATTCATTATGAATATAATTTATCCCACAGAAGAAAAAAATAAAATTTTGTAAAAAAAATTTTAACCATATCATTCTTTGTCTAACTTAATTGTTTGTCTAAATTAACGTACTAATCCTTTTATTCTGTTTGTATAAAAGTCGTTTTAATCTTTGATTTTTTTTTAATATTTTGTAAGCAAGTGTCATTTTAAAAATTTGATTACTCTGCATTGTACTCAACTACCCGAACTCATTCTGTATAAAATTTCTATTGTAAAGAATGTCGTCATTACTTACGATGTTATTTTCTCATTTGTATTGTATTAATGGTACCCTATTAAATTATTGTATAAATATCATTTTTAAAAGGGGAGAGTAATGTAAAAAGTGAACAATGAACAATAGTTTTATGTTGAATGTTCATTTTTACATAGGAAACCAAAATCGCCTAAGCGAGTTTTTGGATAGAATTTCGATTTATACTTCTTTATTCATTACTGTATTTCCCTAATTCATCTTAATTCATGTTCTTTCTTGACCGCTATCCTTTATTAATTTTATTACTTATTCATTCATCTACCTATTGTCTACTTATGCCCTATCAACTTATCAGTCTATTTTTACTCGTGTCAATCTATGAAACGCAAAACTTTTGCCTTCGTTCGAAAACGTTCTCGTATTATTTTTTTCATTTTTATTTTTAATTATTTGACCTCCCGAGGTGAACTCTAGACAATGGTTAGTAAGTTATTATCAGAAATTCCACTCATCACAGCATAATTTGAACGCTTCTAAGATAAAAAAGGTCTCCTTTCGCTTTGATTCGAATTTATAACATTATCATGTGTTATGTTATTATAATATACTGTATTGTTTCTCTGCCTGGCCACTAGTTCGTTATCGGCTTACGTCACATAGTTATCCCCGTTCTCATTACTTGTACTTACTATTTCTACCTAACTGTCATTCAAATTCCGTATTACTTATGTATTACGTTATCATAAATATCGTATTTTCCTCCGCTTTCCTCATCGCTGGCTAATTAGACTTTCAAACTCTGATAACCAACCAGGTTCTAATATTATTTAACATAATTTGGCGTAATTATTGTTAACTATAAATATATAACATTGTTGTTAATCCCCTTTAAATTATAGAACAACGGTTAACTCCCCTTCATTTATCAATGGTATCACCTATTTAGATTATTTCAGTAGTAGATATGTCAATTAACAATTTGCTAAAATTGTAATTAAATGTAATCCTTTAATATAATGTAATTGATGTAATGTACTTTAATGAAACTGTAATGAACAATAACTTGTAATGTACTTCAGTGAAACTAATTAAATGTAATGATTTAATTTATAATGTAAGAATATACTTTAATGGAATTGTAATTAAAACAATAATAAGTGAATATGAATTAATTGGTAGTTGTAATCCATAATTGTAATCGTAATTGTAATGAACCAAAATTAATACGTACTCAGTCATGTACTCAAAATTGTGCTTATGTGCTAATACGAAATAATATCGCCTCCATAAATGTCGAATCAGCGATACTACTGTTCTTTTTATTTTTTATTTTTTATTCTTTTTAGTTGAAATCATGTGTTTAAAAAGGGGGGAAACTTAACCTTCGATTGTCTCACCCAAACATTAGACTATATTATGCATGTACCATCTTCATTTAAGGCACTTCTAGACCCTCTTCTCATTAGAGATCTTCTCATTAGACTTCTTCAGATTAGATCTTCAGATTAGCACTTCATCGTTGCACTTCATCATTTGTACTTGATATTAGCACCTCATTAGGGGGGGGGCAGAGGCCCCTTGCCTCCTTAACTTAAGTATTTTTAGATTCCGGCCTGAGCCATGGTCGAAAGAGGTCGAACCTCTACCCCTTGTAATTCAGAGTACCAACTGTAATTTTTAAGAAGTAAACCACACTTTAAGAAGTTTTTATCTTTTTCCTTCGAGCCGTGCTCGCTTCAGAACTTAGTCAGAAAAGTCGATAATTATAAAAAGAGAAGAATTAATAAGCAGAAAGAAAAGAATTAACAGAGTGTCGACCCCCTAAGGCGACCGAAAAGAATTATAGAAAAGTATAAAGAAGAAGCATCCGTTGCAGCCTCCTAACTAGAACCCCCTTCGAATCCGAACCGACTCAGGGCCATAAAGGGGGGGTTAACAACTGGCGACCCTGCCAGGATAAGAAGAAGAAGATAAGAAAATTCTAAAAAAACTTGCGACCCTATAGCCAGGATAAACAACAACTGGCGACCTACTACCAGGATAAACACATAGAAGAAGAAGAAGATAAGAAGATTCTAAAAAACTGGCGACCCTATACCAGGATAAACACATAGAAGAAGGAAGATAACAAGACTAGACCCTTTAACCAGGATCTTCACGACTCCAGGATTCTTCCAGTCTTCCAGACCCTTTACCAGGATAAGAAGAAGATTTTAACCAGAAGATTTTTAACCAAGAAGATTTTACCCAAGAAGATTTTACCCAAGAAGATTTTTACCCAAGAAGATTTTTACCCAGAAGATTTTTACCCAGAAGATTTTTACCCAGAAGATTTTTACCCAGAAGATTTTTACCCAGAAGATTTTTACCCAGAAGATTTTAGCCAGCAAGACACGTCTTCAGGACACGTCTCAAGGATTTTCCCCATAGAAACTTTTGTTAAGTACATTTTGTTTTTTGAAGTAATTTATAAACACTTGAAAAGTCCGTATTATTAACAGTTAATATTTAGTATGGAGCCAGAATTTAACACAAAACACAGTGAACATTCAGACACCAGTGATACATTTTTTTTTAGTGAAACAGTAAAAGTCACAAAAGTTAAAAGTCACAAAAGTTAATTGTAACAGAGTTAATTGTAACCGAGTTAATTTCAGAGAGAGAATTTCAGTTATTTTCACTGTTATATTCAAGTATAGAATAATTTTATTTTATGTACCGTCGCGCACATTAGAATGAAATATTGTTTACATTTTTTATATTTCTGTTTGCAAATTTTTTTCAATTACTGAATTGAATTGACTTGCAAATTAAGAGAGAGAGAGTTTATAGATTTAGAGAGATACTTGAAGTAATTTTGAAGTCATTTTTTTTTTAAGTCATTTTTTAAGTCATTTTTTTGAAGTCAGTTTTGAAGTCAGAAGGTTGCACCAAGAGGGTCAACCAAACCCCAGAGGTTAATCGTCTCCACTTGATAAAGATCAAGTGCAGTCATTTTCCATTTTTAGTTTCATTTTCAGTTCAGAATACTTGATAAGAGGTCAAGTCAGAAGGTTGCGCCAAAACGGCCAACCGCCCCAGAGATTTATAGAGATACTTGATAAGAGTTCAAGTCAATAGGTTGCATCTAAGAGGGACAACCGCCCCAGAGATTTCAGTTATATTCGAAGTCAGAGTTAGATTCGAAGTCAGAGTTAGATTCGAAGTCAGAGTTAGATTCGAAGTCAGAGTTAGATTCGAAGTCAGAGAGTTATATCTGAAGTCAGACAGTTTTAGCTCAAGTCAGACAGTTTTAGCTGAAGTCAGAGTTTATTTCAAGTCAGAGTTTTACTTGAAGTCAGAGAGATTTATTCCAAGTCATTTTTATTTCAAGTCCCAAGTAGTTTTCAATGCAGTCAATTGAATTCTGAATTCAACTTTTCCTTTGTAATTTAAGAAAATGTAATTTAAGAATTTAATTCAACCTTTTTTTGTGTTTGTGAGAAGAAAATTGACCTATCTGTCTTTTCTTGTCATGCCATGGTTACGTATGTAGATATATAGTTATGTAATTCATTAATTGCCACAAAACCGTTTTTACAATTGTTTGTAACGATTTTGGTAATTATTGTAATGTATATGAGGAACATGCCGTTCGCTCCCGAAAAGATGTAATTGTCAATTTCAAACTTATATCCCCCGCTTAGTCACTCAATTCCCCCGAATGTCGTACTCCAACCTTTGTTTTTTTTTTAATTTTTATTTTAACACCCCCAACCCCAGTTGAACCCAGTGACAACCGGAGAAATGGTTCAACCATGGTTAATTCCTCTTTAGTACTATGGAACATAACCTCCGTTTATGTTAAGTTGTGTTTTTTATTTTTAAGAATATTATATGTTTAGTTTATTATAGTTTATCATTGATTTCTATTTTCAAACTTTATATTTTTTATATATTTTTTTTTTAATTCGATTAATACTGAGTAATTGTCGTAGTCGAATTTAATCTGTGCCTCGAAATTATCAGATACACACTGTGTACCCCATAAACATAAATACCCATTTGACCACAGGTCTATACATCATCCACTGCGTTAATCGATTTGTACCTACAACAGTCAATAAAAATGCATGCACACTATATATACTATATATACAAACCTCATACTCAAATCATTGAATATCACAATAAAACTATTTCATTACGTAAGTGCCAAATATGCGATTTAGTCTTAATCATTTTTTGCATTCAGGCATTTTTGCATTCATGCATTTATACAGTTAATTTAACAATCTGTCTCGAAATTATCAGCTACACACTTTATACCTAGCACACAAAAATACACCCTAGACCACAGGTCTATACATCATCCATTACGTAATTCTATTTTTACCTACACTAGTCAATCAAAATTAGCTTATAGCTTGTATGATTTATATTTTTCCCTCTTACCTATTCATTATGAATATAATTTATCCCACAGAAGAAAAAAATAAAATTTTGTAAAAAAAATTTTAACCATATCATTCTTTGTCTAACTTAATTGTTTGTCTAAATTAACGTACTAATCCTTTTATTCTGTTTGTATAAAAGTCGTTTTAATCTTTGATTTTTTTTTAATATTTTGTAAGCAAGTGTCATTTTAAAAATTTGATTACTCTGCATTGTACTCAACTACCCGAACTCATTCTGTATAAAATTTCTATTGTAAAGAATGTCGTCATTACTTACGATGTTATTTTCTCATTTGTATTGTATTAATGGTACCCTATTAAATTATTGTATAAATATCATTTTTAAAAGGGGAGAGTAATGTAAAAAGTGAACAATGAACAATAGTTTTATGTTGAATGTTCATTTTTACATAGGAAACCAAAATCGCCTAAGCGAGTTTTTGGATAGAATTTCGATTTATACTTCTTTATTCATTACTGTATTTCCCTAATTCATCTTAATTCATGTTCTTTCTTGACCGCTATCCTTTATTAATTTTATTACTTATTCATTCATCTACCTATTGTCTACTTATGCCCTATCAACTTATCAGTCTATTTTTACTCGTGTCAATCTATGAAACGCAAAACTTTTGCCTTCGTTCGAAAACGTTCTCGTATTATTTTTTTCATTTTTATTTTTAATTATTTGACCTCCCGAGGTGAACTCTAGACAATGGTTAGTAAGTTATTATCAGAAATTCCACTCATCACAGCATAATTTGAACGCTTCTAAGATAAAAAAGGTCTCCTTTCGCTTTGATTCGAATTTATAACATTATCATGTGTTATGTTATTATAATATACTGTATTGTTTCTCTGCCTGGCCACTAGTTCGTTATCGGCTTACGTCACATAGTTATCCCCGTTCTCATTACTTGTACTTACTATTTCTACCTAACTGTCATTCAAATTCCGTATTACTTATGTATTACGTTATCATAAATATCGTATTTTCCTCCGCTTTCCTCATCGCTGGCTAATTAGACTTTCAAACTCTGATAACCAACCAGGTTCTAATATTATTTAACATAATTTGGCGTAATTATTGTTAACTATAATATATAACATTGTTGTTAATCCCCTTTAAATTATAGAACAACGGTTAACTCCCCTTCATTTATCAATGGTATCACCTATTTAGATTATTTCAGTAGTAGATATGTCAATTAACAATTTGCTAAAATTGTAATTAAATGTAATCCTTTAATATAATGTAATTGATGTAATGTACTTTAATGAAACTGTAATGAACAATAACTTGTAATGTACTTCAGTGAAACTAATTAAATGTAATGATTTAATTTATAATGTAAGAATATACTTTAATGGAATTGTAATTAAAACAATAATAAGTGAATATGAATTAATTGGTAGTTGTAATCCATAATTGTAATCGTAATTGTAATGAACCAAAATTAATACGTACTCAGTCATGTACTCAAAATTGTGCTTATGTGCTAATACGAAATAATATCGCCTCCATAAATGTCGAATCAGCGATACTACTGTTCTTTTTTATTTTTATATTTTTTATTCTTTTTAGTTGAAATCATGTGTTTAAAAAGGGGGGAAACTTAACCTTCGATTGTCTCACCCAAACATTAGACTATATTATGCATGTACCATCTTCATTTAAGGCACTTCTAGACCCTCTTCTCATTAGAGATCTTCTCATTAGACTTCTTCAGATTAGATCTTCAGATTAGCACTTCATCGTTGCACTTCATCATTTGTACTTGATATTAGCACCTCATTAGGGGGGGGGCAGAGGCCCCTTGCCTCCTTAACTTAAGTATTTTTAGATTCCGGCCTGAGCCATGGTCGAAAGAGGTCGAACCTCTACCCCTTGTAATTCAGAGTACCAACTGTAATTTTTAAGAAGTAAACCACACTTTAAGAAGTTTTTATCTTTTTCCTTCGAGCCGTGCTCGCTTCAGAACTTAGTCAGAAAAGTCGATAATTATAAAAAGAGAAGAATTAATAAGCAGAAAGAAAAGAATTAACAGAGTGTCGACCCCCTAAGGCGACCGAAAAGAATTATAGAAAAGTAAAAGAAGAAGCATCCGTTGCAGCCTCCTAACTAGAACCCCTTCGAATCCGAACCGACTCAGGGCCATAAAGGGGGGGGTTAACAACTGGCGACCCTGCCAGGATAAGAAGAAGAAGATAAGAAAATTCTAAAAAAACTTGCGACCCTATAGCCAGGATAAACAACAACTGGCGACCTACTACCAGGATAAACACATAGAAGAAGAAGAAGATAAGAAGATTCTAAAAAACTGGCGACCCTATACCAGGATAAACACATAGAAGAAGGAAGATAACAAGACTAGACCCTTTAACCAGGATCTTCACGACTCCAGGATTCTTCCAGTCTTCCAGACCCTTTACCAGGATAAGAAGAAGATTTTAACCAGAAGATTTTTAACCAAGAAGATTTTACCCAAGAAGATTTTACCCAAGAAGATTTTTACCCAAGAAGATTTTTACCCAGAAGATTTTACCAGAAGATTTTACCCAGAGATTTTTACCCAGAAGATTTTTACCCAGAAGATTTTTACCCAGAAGATTTTTACCCAGAAGATTTAGCCAGCAAGACACGTCTTCAGGACACGTCTCAAGGATTTTCCCATAGAAACTTTTGTTAAGTACATTTTGTTTTTGAAGTAATTTATAAACACTTGAAAAGTCCGTATTATTAACAGTTAATATTTAGTATGGAGCCAGAATTTAACACAAAACACAGTGAACATTCAGACACCAGTGATACATTTTTTTTAGTGAAACAGTAAAAGTCACAAAAGTTAAAGTCACAAAAGTTAATTGTAACAGAGTTAATTGTAACCGAGTTAATTTCAGAGAGAGAATTTCAGTTATTTTCACTGTTATATTCAAGTATAGAATAATTTATTTTATGTACCGTCGCGCACATTAGAATGAAATATTGTTTACATTTTTATATTCTGTTTGCAAATTTTTTTCAATTACTGAATTGAATTGACTTGCAAATTAAGAGAGAGAGAGTTTATAGATTTAGAGAGATACTTGAAGTAATTTTGAAGTCATTTTTTTTTAAGTCATTTTTTAAGTCATTTTTTTGAAGTCAGTTTTGAAGTCAGAAGGTTGCACCAAGAGGGTCAACCAAACCCCAGAGGTTAATCGTCTCCACTTGATAAGATCAAGTGCAGTCATTTTCCATTTTAGTTTCATTTTCAGTTCAGAATACTTGATAAGAGGTCAAGTCAGAAGGTTGCGCCAAAACGGCCAACCGCCCCAGAGATTTATAGAGATACTTGATAAGAGTTCAAGTCAATAGGTTGCATCTAAGAGGGACAACCGCCCCAGAATTTCAGTTATTCGAAGTCAGAGTTAGATTCGAAGTCAGAGTTAGATTCGAAGTCAGAGTTAGATTCGAAGTCAGAGTTAGATTCGAAGTCAGAGAGTTATATCTGAAGTCAGACAGTTTTAGCTCAAGTCAGACAGTTTTAGCTGAAGTCAGAGTTTATTTCAAGTCAGAGTTTTACTTGAAGTCAGAGAGATTTATTCCAAGTCATTTTTATTTCAAGTCCCAAGTAGTTTTCAATGCAGTCAATTGAATTCTGAATTCAACTTTTCCTTTGTAATTTAAGAAAATGTAATTTAAGAATTTAATTCAACCTTTTTTGTGTTTGTGAGAAGAAAATTGACCTATCTGTCTTTTCTTGTCATGCCATGGTTACGTATGTAGATATATAGTTATGTAATTCATTAATTGCCACAAAACCGTTTTTACAATTGTTTGTAACGATTTTGGTAATTATTGTAATGTATATGAGGAACATGCCGTTCGCTCCCGAAAAGATGTAATTGTCAATTTCAAACTTATATCCCCCGCTTAGTCACTCAATTCCCCGAATGTCGTACTCCAACCTTGTTTTTTTTTTTAATTTTTATTTTAACACCCCCAACCCCAGTTGAACCCAGTGACAACCGGAGAAATGGTTCAACCATGGTTAATTCCTCTTTAGTACTATGGAACATAACCTCCGTTTATGTTAAGTTGTGTTTTTTATTTTTAAGAATATTATATGTTTAGTTTATTATAGTTTATCATTGATTTCTATTTTCAAACTTTATATTTTTTATATATTTTTTTTTTAATTCGATTAATACTGAGTAATTGTCGTAGTCGAATTTAATCTGTGCCTCGAAATTATCAGATACACACTGTGTACCCCATAAACATAAATACCCATTTGACCACAGGTCTATACATCATCCACTGCGTTAATCGATTTGTACCTACAACAGTCAATAAAAATGCATGCACACTATATATACTATATATACAAACCTCATACTCAAATCATTGAATATCACAATAAAACTATTTCATTACGTAAGTGCCAAATATGCGATTTAGTCTTAATCATTTTTTGCATTCAGGCATTTTTGCATTCATGCATTTATACAGTTAATTTAACAATCTGTCTCGAAATTATCAGCTACACACTTTATACCTAGCACACAAAAATACACCCTAGACCACAGGTCTATACATCATCCATTACGTAATTCTATTTTTACCTACACTAGTCAATCAAAATTAGCTTATAGCTTGTATGATTTATATTTTTCCCTCTTACCTATTCATTATGAATATAATTTATCCCACAGAAGAAAAAAATAAAATTTTGTAAAAAAAATTTTAACCATATCATTCTTTGTCTAACTTAATTGTTTGTCTAAATTAACGTACTAATCCTTTTATTCTGTTTGTATAAAAGTCGTTTTAATCTTTGATTTTTTTTTAATATTTTGTAAGCAAGTGTCATTTTAAAAATTTGATTACTCTGCATTGTACTCAACTACCCGAACTCATTCTGTATAAAATTTCTATTGTAAAGAATGTCGTCATTACTTACGATGTTATTTTCTCATTTGTATTGTATTAATGGTACCCTATTAAATTATTGTATAAATATCATTTTTAAAAGGGGAGAGTAATGTAAAAAGTGAACAATGAACAATAGTTTTATGTTGAATGTTCATTTTTACATAGGAAACCAAAATCGCCTAAGCGAGTTTTTGGATAGAATTTCGATTTATACTTCTTTATTCATTACTGTATTTCCCTAATTCATCTTAATTCATGTTCTTTCTTGACCGCTATCCTTTATTAATTTTATTACTTATTCATTCATCTACCTATTGTCTACTTATGCCCTATCAACTTATCAGTCTATTTTTACTCGTGTCAATCTATGAAACGCAAAACTTTTGCCTTCGTTCGAAAACGTTCTCGTATTATTTTTTCATTTTTATTTTTAATTATTTGACCTCCCGAGGTGAACTCTAGACAATGGTTAGTAAGTTATTATCAGAAATTCCACTCATCACAGCATAATTTGAACGCTTCTAAGATAAAAAAGGTCTCCTTTCGCTTTGATTCGAATTTATAACATTATCATGTGTTATGTTATTATAATATACTGTATTGTTTCTCTGCCTGGCCACTAGTTCGTTATCGGCTTACGTCACATAGTTATCCCCGTTCTCATTACTTGTACTTACTATTTCTACCTAACTGTCATTCAAATTCCGTATTACTTATGTATTACGTTATCATAAATATCGTATTTTCCTCCGCTTTCCTCATCGCTGGCTAATTAGACTTTCAAACTCTGATAACCAACCAGGTTCTAATATTATTTAACATAATTTGGCGTAATTATTGTTAACTATAAATATATAACATTGTTGTTAATCCCCTTTAAATTATAGAACAACGGTTAACTCCCCTTCATTTATCAATGGTATCACCTATTTAGATTATTTCAGTAGTAGATATGTCAATTAACAATTTGCTAAAATTGTAATTAAATGTAATCCTTTAATATAATGTAATTGATGTAATGTACTTTAATGAAACTGTAATGAACAATAACTTGTAATGTACTTCAGTGAAACTAATTAAATGTAATGATTTAATTTATAATGTAAGAATATACTTTAATGGAATTGTAATTAAAACAATAATAAGTGAATATGAATTAATTGGTAGTTGTAATCCATAATTGTAATCGTAATTGTAATGAACCAAAATTAATACGTACTCAGTCATGTACTCAAAATTGTGCTTATGTGCTAATACGAAATAATATCGCCTCCATAAATGTCGAATCAGCGATACTACTGTTCTTTTTTATTTTTTATTTTTTATTCTTTTTAGTTGAAATCATGTGTTTAAAAAGGGGGGAAACTTAACCTTCGATTGTCTCACCCAAACATTAGACTATATTATGCATGTACCATCTTCATTTAAGGCACTTCTAGACCCTCTTCTCATTAGAGATCTTCTCATTAGACTTCTTCAGATTAGATATTCAGATTAGCACTTCATCGTTGCACTTCATCATTTGTACTTGTATTAGCACCTCATTAGGGGGGGGCAGAGGCCCCTTGCCTCCTTAACTTAAGTATTTTTAGATTCCGGCCTGAGCCATGGTCGAAAGAGGTCGAACCTCTACCCCTTGTAATTCAGAGTACCAACTGTAATTTTTAAGAAGTAAACCACACTTTAAGAAGTTTTTATCTTTTTCCTTCGAGCCGTGCTCGCTTCAGAACTTAGTCAGAAAAGTCGATAATTATAAAAAGAGAAGAATTAATAAGCAGAAAGAAAAGAATTAACAGAGTGTCGACCCCCTAAGGCGACCGAAAAGAATTATAGAAAAGTATAAAGAAGAAGCATCCGTTGCAGCCTCCTAACTAGAACCCCCTTCGAATCCGAACCGACTCAGGGCCATAAAGGGGGGGGTTAACAACTGGCGACCCTGCCAGGATAAGAAGAAGAAGATAAGAAAATTCTAAAAAAACTTGCGACCCTATAGCCAGGATAAACAACAACTGGCGACCTACTACCAGGATAAACACATAGAAGAAGAAGAAGATAAGAAGATTCTAAAAAACTGGCGACCCTATACCAGGATAAACACATAGAAGAAGGAAGATAACAAGACTAGACCCTTTAACCAGGATCTTCACGACTCCAGGATTCTTCCAGTCTTCCAGACCCTTTACCAGGATAAGAAGAAGATTTTAACCAGAAGATTTTTAACCAAGAAGATTTTACCCAAGAAGATTTTACCCAAGAAGATTTTTACCCAAGAAGATTTTTACCCAGAAGATTTTTACCCAGAAGATTTTTACCCAGAAGATTTTTACCCAGAAGATTTTTACCCAGAAGATTTTACCCAGAAGATTTTTACCCAGAAGATTTTAGCCAGCAAGACACGTCTTCAGGACACGTCTCAAGGATTTTCCCCATAGAAACTTTTGTTAAGTACATTTTGTTTTTTGAAGTAATTTATAAACACTTGAAAAGTCCGTATTATTAACAGTTAATATTTAGTATGGAGCCAGAATTTAACACAAAACACAGTGAACATTCAGACACCAGTGATACATTTTTTTTTAGTGAAACAGTAAAAGTCACAAAAGTTAAAAGTCACAAAAGTTAATTGTAACAGAGTTAATTGTAACCGAGTTAATTTCAGAGAGAGAATTTCAGTTATTTTCACTGTTATATTCAAGTATAGAATAATTTTATTTTATGTACCGTCGCGCACATTAGAATGAAATATTGTTTACATTTTTTATATTTCTGTTTGCAAATTTTTTTCAATTACTGAATTGAATTGACTTGCAAATTAAGAGAGAGAGAGTTTATAGATTTAGAGAGATACTTGAAGTAATTTTGAAGTCATTTTTTTTTTAAGTCATTTTTTAAGTCATTTTTTTGAAGTCAGTTTTGAAGTCAGAAGGTTGCACCAAGAGGGTCAACCAAACCCCAGAGGTTAATCGTCTCCACTTGATAAAGATCAAGTGCAGTCATTTTCCATTTTTAGTTTCATTTTCAGTTCAGAATACTTGATAAGAGGTCAAGTCAGAAGGTTGCGCCAAAACGGCCAACCGCCCCAGAGATTTATAGAGATACTTGATAAGAGTTCAAGTCAATAGGTTGCATCTAAGAGGGACAACCGCCCCAGAGATTTCAGTTATATTCGAAGTCAGAGTTAGATTCGAAGTCAGAGTTAGATTCGAAGTCAGAGTTAGATTCGAAGTCAGAGAGTTATATCTGAAGTCAGACAGTTTTAGCTCAAGTCAGACAGTTTTAGCTGAAGTCAGAGTTTATTTCAAGTCAGAGTTTTACTTGAAGTCAGAGAGATTTATTCCAAGTCATTTTTATTTCAAGTCCCAAGTAGTTTTCAATGCAGTCAATTGAATTCTGAATTCAACTTTTCCTTTGTAATTTAAGAAAATGTAATTTAAGAATTTAATTCAACCTTTTTTTGTGTTTGTGAGAAGAAAATTGACCTATCTGTCTTTTCTTGTCATGCCATGGTTACGTATGTAGATATATAGTTATGTAATTCATTAATTGCCACAAAACCGTTTTTACAATTGTTTGTAACGATTTTGGTAATTATTGTAATGTATATGAGGAACATGCCGTTCGCTCCCGAAAAGATGTAATTGTCAATTTCAAACTTATATCCCCCGCTTAGTCACTCAATTCCCCCGAATGTCGTACTCCAACCTTTGTTTTTTTTTAATTTTTATTTTAACACCCCCAACCCCAGTTGAACCCAGTGACAACCGGAGAAATGGTTCAACCATGGTTAATTCCTCTTTAGTACTATGGAACATAACCTCCGTTTATGTTAAGTTGTGTTTTTTATTTTTAAGAATATTATATGTTTAGTTTATTATAGTTTATCATTGATTTCTATTTTCAAACTTTATATTTTTTATATATTTTTTTTTAATTCGATTAATACTGAGTAATTGTCGTAGTCGAATTTAATCTGTGCCTCGAAATTATCAGATACACACTGTGTACCCCATAAACATAAATACCCATTTGACCACAGGTCTATACATCATCCACTGCGTTAATCGATTTGTACCTACAACAGTCAATAAAAATGCATGCACACTATATATACTATATATACAAACCTCATACTCAAATCATTGAATATCACAATAAAACTATTTCATTACGTAAGTGCCAAATATGCGATTTAGTCTTAATCATTTTTTGCATTCAGGCATTTTTGCATTCATGCATTTATACAGTTAATTTAACAATCTGTCTCGAAATTATCAGCTACACACTTTATACCTAGCACACAAAAATACACCCTAGACCACAGGTCTATACATCATCCATTACGTAATTCTATTTTTACCTACACTAGTCAATCAAAATTAGCTTATAGCTTGTATGATTTATATTTTTCCCTCTTACCTATTCATTATGAATATAATTTATCCCACAGAAGAAAAAAATAAAATTTTGTAAAAAAAATTTTAACCATATCATTCTTTGTCTAACTTAATTGTTTGTCTAAATTAACGTACTAATCCTTTTATTCTGTTTGTATAAAAGTCGTTTTAATCTTTGATTTTTTTTAATATTTTGTAAGCAAGTGTCATTTTAAAAATTTGATTACTCTGCATTGTACTCAACTACCCGAACTCATTCTGTATAAAATTTCTATTGTAAAGAATGTCGTCATTACTTACGATGTTATTTTCTCATTTGTATTGTATTAATGGTACCCTATTAAATTATTGTATAAATATCATTTTTAAAAGGGGAGAGTAATGTAAAAAGTGAACAATGAACAATAGTTTTATGTTGAATGTTCATTTTTACATAGGAAACCAAAATCGCCTAAGCGAGTTTTTGGATAGAATTTCGATTTATACTTCTTTATTCATTACTGTATTTCCCTAATTCATCTTAATTCATGTTCTTTCTTGACCGCTATCCTTTATTAATTTTATTACTTATTCATTCATCTACCTATTGTCTACTTATGCCCTATCAACTTATCAGTCTATTTTTACTCGTGTCAATCTATGAAACGCAAAACTTTTGCCTTCGTTCGAAAACGTTCTCGTATTATTTTTTTCATTTTTATTTTTAATTATTTGACCTCCCGAGGTGAACTCTAGACAATGGTTAGTAAGTTATTATCAGAAATTCCACTCATCACAGCATAATTTGAACGCTTCTAAGATAAAAAAGGTCTCCTTTCGCTTTGATTCGAATTTATAACATTATCATGTGTTATGTTATTATAATATACTGTATTGTTTCTCTGCCTGGCCACTAGTTCGTTATCGGCTTACGTCACATAGTTATCCCCGTTCTCATTACTTGTACTTACTATTTCTACCTAACTGTCATTCAAATTCCGTATTACTTATGTATTACGTTATCATAAATATCGTATTTTCCTCCGCTTTCCTCATCGCTGGCTAATTAGACTTTCAAACTCTGATAACCAACCAGGTTCTAATATTATTTAACATAATTTGGCGTAATTATTGTTAACTATAAATATATAACATTGTTGTTAATCCCCTTTAAATTATAGAACAACGGTTAACTCCCCTTCATTTATCAATGGTATCACCTATTTAGATTATTTCAGTAGTAGATATGTCAATTAACAATTTGCTAAAATTGTAATTAAATGTAATCCTTTAATATAATGTAATTGATGTAATGTACTTTAATGAAACTGTAATGAACAATAACTTGTAATGTACTTCAGTGAAACTAATTAAATGTAATGATTTAATTTATAATGTAAGAATATACTTTAATGGAATTGTAATTAAAACAATAATAAGTGAATATGAATTAATTGGTAGTTGTAATCCATAATTGTAATCGTAATTGTAATGAACCAAAATTAATACGTACTCAGTCATGTACTCAAAATTGTGCTTATGTGCTAATACGAAATAATATCGCCTCCATAAATGTCGAATCAGCGATACTACTGTTCTTTTTTATTTTTATATTTTTTATTCTTTTTAGTTGAAATCATGTGTTTAAAAAGGGGGGAAACTTAACCTTCGATTGTCTCACCCAAACATTAGACTATATTATGCATGTACCATCTTCATTTAAGGCACTTCTAGACCCTCTTCTCATTAGAGATCTTCTCATTAGACTTCTTCAGATTAGATCTTCAGATTAGCACTTCATCGTTGCACTTCATCATTTGTACTTGATATTAGCACCTCATTAGGGGGGGGGCAGAGGCCCCTTGCCTCCTTAACTTAAGTATTTTTAGATTCCGGCCTGAGCCATGGTCGAAAGAGGTCGAACCTCTACCCCTTGTAATTCAGAGTACCAACTGTAATTTTTAAGAAGTAAACCACACTTTAAGAAGTTTTTATCTTTTTCCTTCGAGCCGTGCTCGCTTCAGAACTTAGTCAGAAAAGTCGATAATTATAAAAAGAGAAGAATTAATAAGCAGAAAGAAAAGAATTAACAGAGTGTCGACCCCCTAAGGCGACCGAAAAGAATTATAGAAAAGTATAAAGAAGAAGCATCCGTTGCAGCCTCCTAACTAGAACCCCCTTCGAATCCGAACCGACTCAGGGCCATAAAGGGGGGGGTTAACAACTGGCGACCCTGCCAGGATAAGAAGAAGAAGATAAGAAAATTCTAAAAAAACTTGCGACCCTATAGCCAGGATAAACAACAACTGGCGACCTACTACCAGGATAAACACATAGAAGAAGAAGAAGATAAGAAGATTCTAAAAAACTGGCGACCCTATACCAGGATAAACACATAGAAGAAGGAAGATAACAAGACTAGACCCTTTAACCAGGATCTTCACGACTCCAGGATTCTTCCAGTCTTCCAGACCCTTTACCAGGATAAGAAGAAGATTTTAACCAGAAGATTTTTAACCAAGAAGATTTTACCCAAGAAGATTTTACCCAAGAAGATTTTTACCCAAGAAGATTTTTACCCAGAAGATTTTTACCCAGAAGATTTTTACCCAGAAGATTTTTACCCAGAAGATTTTTACCCAGAAGATTTTTACCCAGAAGATTTTAGCCAGCAAGACACGTCTTCAGGACACGTCTCAAGGATTTTCCCCATAGAAACTTTTGTTAAGTACATTTTGTTTTTTGAAGTAATTTATAAACACTTGAAAAGTCCGTATTATTAACAGTTAATATTTAGTATGGAGCCAGAATTTAACACAAAACACAGTGAACATTCAGACACCAGTGATACATTTTTTTTTAGTGAAACAGTAAAAGTCACAAAAGTTAAAAGTCACAAAAGTTAATTGTAACAGAGTTAATTGTAACCGAGTTAATTTCAGAGAGAGAATTTCAGTTATTTTCACTGTTATATTCAAGTATAGAATAATTTTATTTTATGTACCGTCGCGCACATTAGAATGAAATATTGTTTACATTTTTTATATTTCTGTTTGCAAATTTTTTTCAATTACTGAATTGAATTGACTTGCAAATTAAGAGAGAGAGAGTTTATAGATTTAGAGAGATACTTGAAGTAATTTTGAAGTCATTTTTTTTTAAGTCATTTTTTAAGTCATTTTTTTGAAGTCAGTTTTGAAGTCAGAAGGTTGCACCAAGAGGGTCAACCAAACCCCAGAGGTTAATCGTCTCCACTTGATAAAGATCAAGTGCAGTCATTTTCCATTTTTAGTTTCATTTTCAGTTCAGAATACTTGATAAGAGGTCAAGTCAGAAGGTTGCGCCAAAACGGCCAACCGCCCCAGAGATTTATAGAGATACTTGATAAGAGTTCAAGTCAATAGGTTGCATCTAAGAGGGACAACCGCCCCAGAGATTTCAGTTATATTCGAAGTCAGAGTTAGATTCGAAGTCAGAGTTAGATTCGAAGTCAGAGTTAGATTCGAAGTCAGAGAGTTATATCTGAAGTCAGACAGTTTTAGCTCAAGTCAGACAGTTTTAGCTGAAGTCAGAGTTTATTTCAAGTCAGAGTTTTACTTGAAGTCAGAGAGATTTATTCCAAGTCATTTTTATTTCAAGTCCCAAGTAGTTTTCAATGCAGTCAATTGAATTCTGAATTCAACTTTTCCTTTGTAATTTAAGAAAATGTAATTTAAGAATTTAATTCAACCTTTTTTTGTGTTTGTGAGAAGAAAATTGACCTATCTGTCTTTTCTTGTCATGCCATGGTTACGTATGTAGATATATAGTTATGTAATTCATTAATTGCCACAAAACCGTTTTTACAATTGTTTGTAACGATTTTGGTAATTATTGTAATGTATATGAGGAACATGCCGTTCGCTCCCGAAAAGATGTAATTGTCAATTTCAAACTTATATCCCCCGCTTAGTCACTCAATTCCCCGAATGTCGTACTCCAACCTTTGTTTTTTTTTTAATTTTTATTTTAACACCCCCAACCCCAGTTGAACCCAGTGACAACCGGAGAAATGGTTCAACCATGGTTAATTCCTCTTTAGTACTATGGAACATAACCTCCGTTTATGTTAAGTTGTGTTTTTTATTTTTAAGAATATTATATGTTTAGTTTATTATAGTTTATCATTGATTTCTATTTTCAAACTTTATATTTTTATATATTTTTTTTTTAATTCGATTAATACTGAGTAATTGTCGTAGTCGAATTTAATCTGTGCCTCGAAATTATCAGATACACACTGTGTACCCCATAAACATAAATACCCATTTGACCACAGGTCTATACATCATCCACTGCGTTAATCGATTTGTACCTACAACAGTCAATAAAAATGCATGCACACTATATATACTATATATACAAACCTCATACTCAAATCATTGAATATCACAATAAAACTATTTCATTACGTAAGTGCCAAATATGCGATTTAGTCTTAATCATTTTTTGCATTCAGGCATTTTTGCATTCATGCATTTATACAGTTAATTTAACAATCTGTCTCGAAATTATCAGCTACACACTTTATACCTAGCACACAAAAATACACCCTAGACCACAGGTCTATACATCATCCATTACGTAATTCTATTTTTACCTACACTAGTCAATCAAAATTAGCTTATAGCTTGTATGATTTATATTTTCCCTCTTACCTATTCATTATGAATATAATTTATCCCACAGAAGAAAAAAATAAAATTTTGTAAAAAAAATTTTAACCATATCATTCTTTGTCTAACTTAATTGTTTGTCTAAATTAACGTACTAATCCTTTTATTCTGTTTGTATAAAAGTCGTTTTAATCTTTGATTTTTTTTTAATATTTTGTAAGCAAGTGTCATTTTAAAAATTTGATTACTCTGCATTGTACTCAACTACCCGAACTCATTCTGTATAAAATTTCTATTGTAAAGAATGTCGTCATTACTTACGATGTTATTTTCTCATTTGTATTGTATTAATGGTACCCTATTAAATTATTGTATAAATATCATTTTTAAAAGGGGAGAGTAATGTAAAAAGTGAACAATGAACAATAGTTTTATGTTGAATGTTCATTTTTACATAGGAAACCAAAATCGCCTAAGCGAGTTTTTGGATAGAATTTCGATTTATACTTCTTTATTCATTACTGTATTTCCCTAATTCATCTTAATTCATGTTCTTTCTTGACCGCTATCCTTTATTAATTTTATTACTTATTCATTCATCTACCTATTGTCTACTTATGCCCTATCAACTTATCAGTCTATTTTTACTCGTGTCAATCTATGAAACGCAAAACTTTTGCCTTCGTTCGAAAACGTTCTCGTATTATTTTTTTCATTTTTATTTTTAATTATTTGACCTCCCGAGGTGAACTCTAGACAATGGTTAGTAAGTTATTATCAGAAATTCCACTCATCACAGCATAATTTGAACGCTTCTAAGATAAAAAAGGTCTCCTTTCGCTTTGATTCGAATTTATAACATTATCATGTGTTATGTTATTATAATATACTGTATTGTTTCTCTGCCTGGCCACTAGTTCGTTATCGGCTTACGTCACATAGTTATCCCCGTTCTCATTACTTGTACTTACTATTTCTACCTAACTGTCATTCAAATTCCGTATTACTTATGTATTACGTTATCATAAATATCGTATTTTCCTCCGCTTTCCTCATCGCTGGCTAATTAGACTTTCAAACTCTGATAACCAACCAGGTTCTAATATTATTTAACATAATTTGGCGTAATTATTGTTAACTATAATATATAACATTGTTGTTAATCCCCTTTAAATTATAGAACAACGGTTAACTCCCCTTCATTTATCAATGGTATCACCTATTTAGATTATTTCAGTAGTAGATATGTCAATTAACAATTTGCTAAAATTGTAATTAAATGTAATCCTTTAATATAATGTAATTGATGTAATGTACTTTAATGAAACTGTAATGAACAATAACTTGTAATGTACTTCAGTGAAACTAATTAAATGTAATGATTTAATTTATAATGTAAGAATATACTTTAATGGAATTGTAATTAAAACAATAATAAGTGAATATGAATTAATTGGTAGTTGTAATCCATAATTGTAATCGTAATTGTAATGAACCAAAATTAATACGTACTCAGTCATGTACTCAAAATTGTGCTTATGTGCTAATACGAAATAATATCGCCTCCATAAATGTCGAATCAGCGATACTACTGTTCTTTTTTATTTTTATATTTTTTATTCTTTTTAGTTGAAATCATGTGTTTAAAAAGGGGGGAAACTTAACCTTCGATTGTCTCACCCAAACATTAGACTATATTATGCATGTACCATCTTCATTTAAGGCACTTCTAGACCCTCTTCTCATTAGAGATCTTCTCATTAGACTTCTTCAGATTAGATCTTCAGATTAGCACTTCATCGTTGCACTTCATCATTTGTACTTGATATTAGCACCTCATTAGGGGGGGGCAGAGGCCCCTTGCCTCCTTAACTTAAGTATTTTTAGATTCCGGCCTGAGCCATGGTCGAAAGAGGTCGAACCTCTACCCCTTGTAATTCAGAGTACCAACTGTAATTTTTAAGAAGTAAACCACACTTTAAGAAGTTTTTATCTTTTTCCTTCGAGCCGTGCTCGCTTCAGAACTTAGTCAGAAAAGTCGATAATTATAAAAAGAGAAGAATTAATAAGCAGAAAGAAAAGAATTAACAGAGTGTCGACCCCCTAAGGCGACCGAAAAGAATTATAGAAAAGTATAAAGAAGAAGCATCCGTTGCAGCCTCCTAACTAGAACCCCCTTCGAATCCGAACCGACTCAGGGCCATAAAGGGGGGGGTTAACAACTGGCGACCCTGCCAGGATAAGAAGAAGAAGATAAGAAAATTCTAAAAAAACTTGCGACCCTATAGCCAGGATAAACAACAACTGGCGACCTACTACCAGGATAAACACATAGAAGAAGAAGAAGATAAGAAGATTCTAAAAAACTGGCGACCCTATACCAGGATAAACACATAGAAGAAGGAAGATAACAAGACTAGACCCTTTAACCAGGATCTTCACGACTCCAGGATTCTTCCAGTCTTCCAGACCCTTTACCAGGATAAGAAGAAGATTTTAACCAGAAGATTTTTAACCAAGAAGATTTTACCCAAGAAGATTTTACCCAAGAAGATTTTTACCCAAGAAGATTTTTACCCAGAAGATTTTTACCCAGAAGATTTTTACCCAGAAGATTTTTACCCAGAAGATTTTTACCCAGAAGATTTTTACCCAGAAGATTTTCCCAGAAGATTTTAGCCAGCAAGACACGTCTTCAGGACACGTCTCAAGGATTTTCCCCATAGAAACTTTTGTTAAGTACATTTTGTTTTTTGAAGTAATTTATAAACACTTGAAAAGTCCGTATTATTAACAGTTAATATTTAGTATGGAGCCAGAATTTAACACAAAACACAGTGAACATTCAGACACCAGTGATACATTTTTTTTAGTGAAACAGTAAAAGTCACAAAAGTTAAAAGTCACAAAAGTTAATTGTAACAGAGTTAATTGTAACCGAGTTAATTTCAGAGAGAGAATTTCAGTTATTTTCACTGTTATATTCAAGTATAGAATAATTTTATTTTATGTACCGTCGCGCACATTAGAATGAAATATTGTTTACATTTTTTATATTTCTGTTTGCAAATTTTTTTCAATTACTGAATTGAATTGACTTGCAAATTAAGAGAGAGAGAGTTTATAGATTTAGAGAGATACTTGAAGTAATTTTGAAGTCATTTTTTTTTTAAGTCATTTTTTAAGTCATTTTTTTGAAGTCAGTTTTGAAGTCAGAAGGTTGCACCAAGAGGGTCAACCAAACCCCAGAGGTTAATCGTCTCCACTTGATAAAGATCAAGTGCAGTCATTTTCCATTTTTAGTTTCATTTTCAGTTCAGAATACTTGATAAGAGGTCAAGTCAGAAGGTTGCGCCAAAACGGCCAACCGCCCCAGAGATTTATAGAGATACTTGATAAGAGTTCAAGTCAATAGGTTGCATCTAAGAGGGACAACCGCCCCAGAGATTTCAGTTATATTCGAAGTCAGAGTTAGATTCGAAGTCAGAGTTAGATTCGAAGTCAGAGTTAGATTCGAAGTCAGAGAGTTATATCTGAAGTCAGACAGTTTTAGCTCAAGTCAGACAGTTTTAGCTGAAGTCAGAGTTTATTTCAAGTCAGAGTTTTACTTGAAGTCAGAGAGATTTATTCCAAGTCATTTTTATTTCAAGTCCCAAGTAGTTTTCAATGCAGTCAATTGAATTCTGAATTCAACTTTTCCTTTGTAATTTAAGAAAATGTAATTTAAGAATTTAATTCAACCTTTTTTTGTGTTTGTGAGAAGAAAATTGACCTATCTGTCTTTTCTTGTCATGCCATGGTTACGTATGTAGATATATAGTTATGTAATTCATTAATTGCCACAAAACCGTTTTTACAATTGTTTGTAACGATTTTGGTAATTATTGTAATGTATATGAGGAACATGCCGTTCGCTCCCGAAAAGATGTAATTGTCAATTTCAAACTTATATCCCCCGCTTAGTCACTCAATTCCCCCGAATGTCGTACTCCAACCTTTGTTTTTTTTTTTAATTTTTATTTTAACACCCCCAACCCCAGTTGAACCCAGTGACAACCGGAGAAATGGTTCAACCATGGTTAATTCCTCTTTAGTACTATGGAACATAACCTCCGTTTATGTTAAGTTGTGTTTTTTATTTTTAAGAATATTATATGTTTAGTTTATTATAGTTTATCATTGATTTCTATTTTCAAACTTTATATTTTTTATATATTTTTTTTTAATTCGATTAATACTGAGTAATTGTCGTAGTCGAATTTAATCTGTGCCTCGAAATTATCAGATACACACTGTGTACCCCATAAACATAAATACCCATTTGACCACAGGTCTATACATCATCCACTGCGTTAATCGATTTGTACCTACAACAGTCAATAAAAATGCATGCACACTATATATACTATATATACAAACCTCATACTCAAATCATTGAATATCACAATAAAACTATTTCATTACGTAAGTGCCAAATATGCGATTTAGTCTTAATCATTTTTTGCATTCAGGCATTTTTGCATTCATGCATTTATACAGTTAATTTAACAATCTGTCTCGAAATTATCAGCTACACACTTTATACCTAGCACACAAAAATACACCCTAGACCACAGGTCTATACATCATCCATTACGTAATTCTATTTTTACCTACACTAGTCAATCAAAATTAGCTTATAGCTTGTATGATTTATATTTTTCCCTCTTACCTATTCATTATGAATATAATTTATCCCACAGAAGAAAAAAATAAAATTTTGTAAAAAAAATTTTAACCATATCATTCTTTGTCTAACTTAATTGTTTGTCTAAATTAACGTACTAATCCTTTTATTCTGTTTGTATAAAAGTCGTTTTAATCTTTGATTTTTTTTTAATATTTTGTAAGCAAGTGTCATTTTAAAAATTTGATTACTCTGCATTGTACTCAACTACCCGAACTCATTCTGTATAAAATTTCTATTGTAAAGAATGTCGTCATTACTTACGATGTTATTTTCTCATTTGTATTGTATTAATGGTACCCTATTAAATTATTGTATAAATATCATTTTTAAAAGGGGAGAGTAATGTAAAAAGTGAACAATGAACAATAGTTTTATGTTGAATGTTCATTTTTACATAGGAAACCAAAATCGCCTAAGCGAGTTTTTGGATAGAATTTCGATTTATACTTCTTTATTCATTACTGTATTTCCCTAATTCATCTTAATTCATGTTCTTTCTTGACCGCTATCCTTTATTAATTTTATTACTTATTCATTCATCTACCTATTGTCTACTTATGCCCTATCAACTTATCAGTCTATTTTTACTCGTGTCAATCTATGAAACGCAAAACTTTTGCCTTCGTTCGAAAACGTTCTCGTATTATTTTTTTCATTTTTATTTTTAATTATTTGACCTCCCGAGGTGAACTCTAGACAATGGTTAGTAAGTTATTATCAGAAATTCCACTCATCACAGCATAATTTGAACGCTTCTAAGATAAAAAAGGTCTCCTTTCGCTTTGATTCGAATTTATAACATTATCATGTGTTATGTTATTATAATATACTGTATTGTTTCTCTGCCTGGCCACTAGTTCGTTATCGGCTTACGTCACATAGTTATCCCCGTTCTCATTACTTGTACTTACTATTTCTACCTAACTGTCATTCAAATTCCGTATTACTTATGTATTACGTTATCATAAATATCGTATTTTCCTCCGCTTTCCTCATCGCTGGCTAATTAGACTTTCAAACTCTGATAACCAACCAGGTTCTAATATTATTTAACATAATTTGGCGTAATTATTGTTAACTATAAATATATAACATTGTTGTTAATCCCCTTTAAATTATAGAACAACGGTTAACTCCCCTTCATTTATCAATGGTATCACCTATTTAGATTATTTCAGTAGTAGATATGTCAATTAACAATTTGCTAAAATTGTAATTAAATGTAATCCTTTAATATAATGTAATTGATGTAATGTACTTTAATGAAACTGTAATGAACAATAACTTGTAATGTACTTCAGTGAAACTAATTAAATGTAATGATTTAATTTATAATGTAAGAATATACTTTAATGGAATTGTAATTAAAACAATAATAAGTGAATATGAATTAATTGGTAGTTGTAATCCATAATTGTAATCGTAATTGTAATGAACCAAAATTAATACGTACTCAGTCATGTACTCAAAATTGTGCTTATGTGCTAATACGAAATAATATCGCCTCCATAAATGTCGAATCAGCGATACTACTGTTCTTTTTTATTTTTATATTTTTTATTCTTTTTAGTTGAAATCATGTGTTTAAAAAGGGGGAAACTTAACCTTCGATTGTCTCACCCAAACATTAGACTATATTATGCATGTACCATCTTCATTTAAGGCACTTCTAGACCCTCTTCTCATTAGAGATCTTCTCATTAGACTTCTTCAGATTAGATCTTCAGATTAGCACTTCATCGTTGCACTTCATCATTTGTACTTGATATTAGCACCTCATTAGGGGGGGGGCAGAGGCCCCTTGCCTCCTTAACTTAAGTATTTTTAGATTCCGGCCTGAGCCATGGTCGAAAGAGGTCGAACCTCTACCCCTTGTAATTCAGAGTACCAACTGTAATTTTTAAGAAGTAAACCACACTTTAAGAAGTTTTTATCTTTTTCCTTCGAGCCGTGCTCGCTTCAGAACTTAGTCAGAAAAGTCGATAATTATAAAAAGAGAAGAATTAATAAGCAGAAAGAAAAGAATTAACAGAGTGTCGACCCCCTAAGGCGACCGAAAAGAATTATAGAAAAGTATAAAGAAGAAGCATCCGTTGCAGCCTCCTAACTAGAACCCCCTTCGAATCCGAACCGACTCAGGGCCATAAAGGGGGGGGTTAACAACTGGCGACCCTGCCAGGATAAGAAGAAGAAGATAAGAAAATTCTAAAAAAACTTGCGACCCTATAGCCAGGATAAACAACAACTGGCGACCTACTACCAGGATAAACACATAGAAGAAGAAGAAGATAAGAAGATTCTAAAAAACTGGCGACCCTATACCAGGATAAACACATAGAAGAAGGAAGATAACAACTAGACTAGACCCTTTAACCAGGATCTTCACGACTCCAGGATTCTTCCAGTCTTCCAGACCCTTTACCAGGATAAGAAAAGATTTTAACCAGAAGATTTTTAACCAAGAAGATTTTACCCAAGAAGATTTTACCCAAGAAGATTTTTACCCAAGAAGATTTTTACCCAGAAGATTTTTACCCAGAAGATTTTTACCCAGAAGATTTTTACCCAGAAGATTTTTACCCAGAAGATTTTTACCCAGAAGATTTTAGCCAGCAAGACACGTCTTCAGGACACGTCTCAAGGATTTTCCCCATAGAAACTTTTGTTAAGTACATTTTGTTTTTTGAAGTAATTTATAAACACTTGAAAAGTCCGTATTATTAACAGTTAATATTTAGTATGGAGCCAGAATTTAACACAAAACACAGTGAACATTCAGACACCAGTGATACATTTTTTTTTAGTGAAACAGTAAAAGTCACAAAAGTTAAAAGTCACAAAAGTTAATTGTAACAGAGTTAATTGTAACCGAGTTAATTTCAGAGAGAGAATTTCAGTTATTTTCACTGTTATATTCAAGTATAGAATAATTTTATTTTATGTACCGTCGCGCACATTAGAATGAAATATTGTTTACATTTTTTATATTTCTGTTTGCAAATTTTTTTCAATTACTGAATTGAATTGACTTGCAAATTAAGAGAGAGAGAGTTTATAGATTTAGAGAGATACTTGAAGTAATTTTGAAGTCATTTTTTTTTTAAGTCATTTTTTAAGTCATTTTTTTGAAGTCAGTTTTGAAGTCAGAAGGTTGCACCAAGAGGGTCAACCAAACCCCAGAGGTTAATCGTCTCCACTTGATAAAGATCAAGTGCAGTCATTTTCCATTTTTAGTTTCATTTTCAGTTCAGAATACTTGATAAGAGGTCAAGTCAGAAGGTTGCGCCAAAACGGCCAACCGCCCCAGAGATTTATAGAGATACTTGATAAGAGTTCAAGTCAATAGGTTGCATCTAAGAGGGACAACCGCCCCAGAGATTTCAGTTATATTCGAAGTCAGAGTTAGATTCGAAGTCAGAGTTAGATTCGAAGTCAGAGTTAGATTCGAAGTCAGAGAGTTATATCTGAAGTCAGACAGTTTTAGCTCAAGTCAGACAGTTTTAGCTGAAGTCAGAGTTTATTTCAAGTCAGAGTTTTACTTGAAGTCAGAGAGATTTATTCCAAGTCATTTTTATTTCAAGTCCCAAGTAGTTTTCAATGCAGTCAATTGAATTCTGAATTCAACTTTTCCTTTGTAATTTAAGAAAATGTAATTTAAGAATTTAATTCAACCTTTTTTTGTGTTTGTGAGAAGAAAATTGACCTATCTGTCTTTTCTTGTCATGCCATGGTTACGTATGTAGATATATAGTTATGTAATTCATTAATTGCCACAAAACCGTTTTTACAATTGTTTGTAACGATTTTGGTAATTATTGTAATGTATATGAGGAACATGCCGTTCGCTCCCGAAAAGATGTAATTGTCAATTTCAAACTTATATCCCCCGCTTAGTCACTCAATTCCCCCGAATGTCGTACTCCAACCTTTGTTTTTTTTTAATTTTTATTTTAACACCCCCAACCCCAGTTGAACCCAGTGACAACCGGAGAAATGGTTCAACCATGGTTAATTCCTCTTTAGTACTATGGAACATAACCTCCGTTTATGTTAAGTTGTGTTTTTTATTTTTAAGAATATTATATGTTTAGTTTATTATAGTTTATCATTGATTATTTCTATTTTCAAACTTTATATTTTTTATATATTTTTTTTTTAATTCGATTAATACTGAGTAATTGTCGTAGTCGAATTTAATCTGTGCCTCGAAATTATCAGATACACACTGTGTACCCCATAAACATAAATACCCATTTGACCACAGGTCTATACATCATCCACTGCGTTAATCGATTTGTACCTACAACAGTCAATAAAAATGCATGCACACTATATATACTATATATACAAACCTCATACTCAAATCATTGAATATCACAATAAAACTATTTCATTACGTAAGTGCCAAATATGCGATTTAGTCTTAATCATTTTTTGCATTCAGGCATTTTTGCATTCATGCATTTATACAGTTAATTTAACAATCTGTCTCGAAATTATCAGCTACACACTTTATACCTAGCACACAAAAATACACCCTAGACCACAGGTCTATACATCATCCATTACGTAATTCTATTTTTACCTACACTAGTCAATCAAAATTAGCTTATAGCTTGTATGATTTATATTTTTCCTCTTACCTATTCATTATGAATATAATTTATCCCACAGAAGAAAAAAATAAAATTTTGTAAAAAAAATTTTAACCATATCATTCTTTGTCTAACTTAATTGTTTGTCTAAATTAACGTACTAATCCTTTTATTCTGTTTGTATAAAAGTCGTTTTAATCTTTGATTTTTTTTTAATATTTTGTAAGCAAGTGTCATTTTAAAAATTTGATTACTCTGCATTGTACTCAACTACCCGAACTCATTCTGTATAAAATTTCTATTGTAAAGAATGTCGTCATTACTTACGATGTTATTTTCTCATTTGTATTGTATTAATGGTACCCTATTAAATTATTGTATAAATATCATTTTTAAAAGGGGAGAGTAATGTAAAAAGTGAACAATGAACAATAGTTTTATGTTGAATGTTCATTTTTACATAGGAAACCAAAATCGCCTAAGCGAGTTTTTGGATAGAATTTCGATTTATACTTCTTTATTCATTACTGTATTTCCCTAATTCATCTTAATTCATGTTCTTCTTGACCGCTATCCTTTATTAATTTTATTACTTATTCATTCATCTACCTATTGTCTACTTATGCCCTATCAACTTATCAGTCTATTTTTACTCGTGTCAATCTATGAAACGCAAAACTTTTGCCTTCGTTCGAAAACGTTCTCGTATTATTTTTTTCATTTTTATTTTTAATTATTTGACCTCCCGAGGTGAACTCTAGACAATGGTTAGTAAGTTATTATCAGAAATTCCACTCATCACAGCATAATTTGAACGCTTCTAAGATAAAAAAGGTCTCCTTTCGCTTTGATTCGAATTTATAACATTATCATGTGTTATGTTATTATAATATACTGTATTGTTTCTCTGCCTGGCCACTAGTTCGTTATCGGCTTACGTCACATAGTTATCCCCGTTCTCATTACTTGTACTTACTATTTCTACCTAACTGTCATTCAAATTCCGTATTACTTATGTATTACGTTATCATAAATATCGTATTTTCCTCCGCTTTCCTCATCGCTGGCTAATTAGACTTTCAAACTCTGATAACCAACCAGGTTCTAATATTATTTAACATAATTTGGCGTAATTATTGTTAACTATAAATATATAACATTGTTGTTAATCCCCTTTAAATTATAGAACAACGGTTAACTCCCCTTCATTTATCAATGGTATCACCTATTTAGATTATTTCAGTAGTAGATATGTCAATTAACAATTTGCTAAAATTGTAATTAAATGTAATCCTTTAATATAATGTAATTGATGTAATGTACTTTAATGAAACTGTAATGAACAATAACTTGTAATGTACTTCAGTGAAACTAATTAAATGTAATGATTTAATTTATAATGTAAGAATATACTTTAATGGAATTGTAATTAAAACAATAATAAGTGAATATGAATTAATTGGTAGTTGTAATCCATAATTGTAATCGTAATTGTAATGAACCAAAATTAATACGTACTCAGTCATGTACTCAAAATTGTGCTTATGTGCTAATACGAAATAATATCGCCTCCATAAATGTCGAATCAGCGATACTACTGTTCTTTTTTATTTTTATATTTTTTATTCTTTTTAGTTGAAATCATGTGTTTAAAAAGGGGGGAAACTTAACCTTCGATTGTCTCACCCAAACATTAGACTATATTATGCATGTACCATCTTCATTTAAGGCACTTCTAGACCCTCTTCTCATTAGAGATCTTCTCATTAGACTTCTTCAGATTAGATCTTCAGATTAGCACTTCATCGTTGCACTTCATCATTTGTACTTGATATTAGCACCTCATTAGGGGGGGGGCAGAGGCCCCTTGCCTCCTTAACTTAAGTATTTTTAGATTCCGGCCTGAGCCATGGTCGAAAGAGGTCGAACCTCTACCCCTTGTAATTCAGAGTACCAACTGTAATTTTTAAGAAGTAAACCACACTTTAAGAAGTTTTTATCTTTTTCCTTCGAGCCGTGCTCGCTTCAGAACTTAGTCAGAAAAGTCGATAATTATAAAAAGAGAAGAATTAATAAGCAGAAAGAAAAGAATTAACAGAGTGTCGACCCCCTAAGGCGACCGAAAAGAATTATAGAAAAGTATAAAGAAGAAGCATCCGTTGCAGCCTCCTAACTAGAACCCCCTTCGAATCCGAACCGACTCAGGGCCATAAAGGGGGGGGTTAACAACTGGCGACCCTGCCAGGATAAGAAGAAGAAGATAAGAAAATTCTAAAAAAACTTGCGACCCTATAGCCAGGATAAACAACAACTGGCGACCTACTACCAGGATAAACACATAGAAGAAGAAGAGATAAGAAGATTCTAAAAAACTGGCGACCCTATACCAGGATAAACACATAGAAGAAGGAAGATAACAAGACTAGACCCTTTAACCAGGATCTTCACGACTCCAGGATTCTTCCAGTCTTCCAGACCCTTTACCAGGATAAGAAGAAGATTTTAACCAGAAGATTTTTAACCAAGAAGATTTTACCCAAGAAGATTTTACCCAAGAAGATTTTTACCCAAGAAGATTTTTACCCAGAAGATTTTTACCCAGAAGATTTTTACCAGAAGATTTTTACCCAGAAGATTTTTACCCAGAAGATTTTTACCCAGAAGATTTTAGCCAGCAAGACACGTCTTCAGGACACGTCTCAAGGATTTTCCCCATAGAAACTTTTGTTAAGTACATTTTGTTTTTTGAAGTAATTTATAAACACTTGAAAAGTCCGTATTATTAACAGTTAATATTTAGTATGGAGCCAGAATTTAACACAAACACAGTGAACATTCAGACACCAGTGATACATTTTTTTAGTGAAACAGTAAAAGTCACAAAAGTTAAAAGTCACAAAAGTTAATTGTAACAGAGTTAATTGTAACCGAGTTAATTTCAGAGAGAGAATTTCAGTTATTTCACTGTTATATTCAAGTATAGAATAATTTTATTTTATGTACCGTCGCGCACATTAGAATGAAATATTGTTTACATTTTTTATATTTCTGTTTGCAAATTTTTTTCAATTACTGAATTGAATTGACTTGCAAATTAAGAGAGAGAGAGTTTATAGATTTAGAGAGATACTTGAAGTAATTTTGAAGTCATTTTTTTTTTTAAGTCATTTTTTAAGTCATTTTTTTGAAGTCAGTTTGAAGTCAGAAGGTTGCACCAAGAGGGTCAACCAAACCCCAGAGGTTAATCGTCTCCACTTGATAAAGATCAAGTGCAGTCATTTTCCATTTTTAGTTTCATTTTCAGTTCAGAATACTTGATAAGAGGTCAAGTCAGAAGGTTGCGCCAAAACGGCCAACCGCCCCAGAGATTTATAGAGATACTTGATAAGAGTTCAAGTCAATAGGTTGCATCTAAGAGGGACAACCGCCCCAGAGATTTCAGTTATATTCGAAGTCAGAGTTAGATTCGAAGTCAGAGTTAGATTCGAAGTCAGAGTTAGATTCGAAGTCAGAGTTAGATTCGAAGTCAGAGAGTTATATCTGAAGTCAGACAGTTTTAGCTCAAGTCAGACAGTTTTAGCTGAAGTCAGAGTTTATTTCAAGTCAGAGTTTACTTGAAGTCAGAGAGATTTATTCCAAGTCATTTTTATTTCAAGTCCCAAGTAGTTTTCAATGCAGTCAATTGAATTCTGAATTCAACTTTTCCTTTGTAATTTAAGAAAATGTAATTTAAGAATTTAATTCAACCTTTTTTGTGTTTGTGAGAAGAAAATTGACCTATCTGTCTTTTCTTGTCATGCCATGGTTACGTATGTAATATATAGTTATGTAATTCATTAATTGCCACAAAACCGTTTTTTACAATTGTTTGTAACGATTTTTGGTAATTTGTAATGTATATGAGGAACATGCCGTTCGCTCCCGAAAAGATGTAATTGTCAATTTCAAACTTATATCCCCCGCTTAGTCACTCAATTCCCCCGAATGTCGTACTCCAACCTTTGTTTTTTTTTTAATTTTTATTTTAACACCCCCAACCCCAGTTGAACCCAGTGACAACCGGAGAAATGGTTCAACCATGGTTAATTCCTCTTTAGTACTATGGAACATAACCTCCGTTTATGTTAAGTTGTGTTTTTATTTTAAGAATATTATATGTTTAGTTTATTATAGTTTATCATTGATTTCTATTTTCAAACTTTATATTTTTTATATATTTTTTTTTAATTCGATTAATACTGAGTAATTGTCGTAGTCGAATTTAATCTGTGCCTCGAAATTATCAGATACACACTGTGTACCCATAAACATAAATACCCATTTGACCACAGGTCTATACATCATCCACTGCGTTAATCGATTTGTACCTACAACAGTCAATAAAAATGCATGCACACTATATATACTATATTATACAAACCTCATACTCAAATCATTGAATATCACAATAAAACTATTTCATTACGTAAGTGCCAAATATGCGATTTAGTCTTAATCATTTTTTGCATTCAGGCATTTTTGCATTCATGCATTATACAGTTAATTTAACAATCTGTCTCGAAATTATCAGCTACACA
>JAJOZX010013819.1:0-87159 GCA_023014485.1 Bathynomus jamesi
TCTGTACCCAATAACATAAATACACATTTGGACCACGGTCTATACATCATCCACTACGTAATTCGATTTGTACCTACAACAGTCAATAAAAATGCATGTATGCACACTATATATACTATATATACAAACCTTATGCTAAAATCATTGGATATCACAATAAAACTATTTCATTACGTGTAAGTGCAAACTATACTATTTAGTCTTAATCATTTTTGCTTTCTAATATACAATCCTATCGGCTAATCTGTCCCTCGAAATTGTAAGATACACACTTTGTACCTAGTACACAAAAATACACACTAGACCACAGGTCTATACATCATCCATTACGTAATTCTATTTTTACCTATAATAGTCAATAAAATTAGTTTATCAATTGTACTATCATGGAAGCCTTGAAATATCCATGAACTTTAAAATTTATATTTTTCCCTTTTATCTACTATTCATTGTATGTAATTTTTCCCACAGAAAAATAAAAATTTTGTAAAATTTTTTAACAATATCATTGTTTGTCTAACTTAATTGTTTGTCTAAATTAAAGTATTAATCTTTGAATTTTTTTATATTATATAATAACACTTGTTCTGTATAAAAATTTGTAATGTAAAGAAAAGTTCGTCATCTAACTTGAAGTAGTTAGGATGTTATTTTCTCATTTGTATTGTATTAATGGTACCCTGTTAGATTATTGTATAAATATCATTTTTAAAGGGGAGAGCAATGTAAAAAATGAACAATGACTAATCAATATTCATTTTTACATAAGAACCAAAATCGCTTAACGCGAGTTTGGATAATAATTTTACTTGTAGCTTCCTATTTTTGTTCGTGTCACAACCCTACGATCTACCATATCTATGGTTTAGTCGTATCCATTTTTCATTGTTATAGAATTTATTATAATTAATTATGATTGTCTTCCATCTCACCCTCGACCCTAGATTATGCATACACATTGCATGTAACAGGATTGGAACCCGCAGTTGTACTTCTTAGTCATTGACACCCACTCTTTGTCTCTAATTCGTTCATGTAAATCTTTCTAATAATGATTTGTACTATACGTACAAATTCAATAACTATGACGTCACATTTTCCCGTCATTAATTTCCCTTCATTATATCTCAAGTATGCAATGTCTGAAAATTCTTTATCATCATAATAAAAACTGTACACTCTATAGAAGTCATTATTTATATGTTATGTAGTATAAATATAACTATTATTCGACCATATCCCCGCCCCCATACGTCCATATTTTATTTTGATCATTGTCCTATATAAATTTTATTAAATATTAATTTTTACTCGTGTCAATCTATGAAATGCAAAACTTCATGCCTTCGTTCGAAAACGCAAAAATACGTTCTCGTATTATTTTTTCATTATTATTTTTTATTATATCACCTCCCGCACTGAACTCGAAAATGCTTAGTAAGTTATCAAATTCCGCAAACTGGCAGAATCGAACGCTTCAAAGATAAAAAAAGTCTCCTTTCGCTCGATTCGAATTTATAACTTTATCATGCGTTATGTTATATCATGTGTGTCATGTCTCATGTACTTGTGTTGTACTAATAACCAAATAACCATATAGTATAACCATATAGTATAACCATATATAAATATATAAAAACACTAAGAATGGTAAACGACGTAATGTACTTTAATGAAACTGTAATTAATAATAACTTGTAATGTACTTCAATGAAACTGTAATTGAATGTAATGAATTAATATATAATGTAAGAATGTACTTTAATAGAAGTGTAATTAAACAATAATAATTGAATATGAATTAATTGGTAATTGTAATCGTAATTGTAATGAACCAAAATTAATACGTACTCAGTCATGTACTCAATTTGTACTTATGTACTACTATGAAATTATATCGCCTTCATAAATGTAGACGGCGAAAAATACAAATTAGTTTTTGTTATGTTTATTTTTTTTTTATTATTTTTATTTGGAATTTTTCAAACATCTGATCATGTGTTTAAAAGGGGGGAACTTAACCTTCAACTGTCTTCCCCCAACATTTAGGTTTATATTATACATGTATTTGTAAAATGAACGTCAATTCATTAAGTCACTTCATTACGGCACTTCATTACGAGCCTCCCTTGTTAGCAGTCTTTAATTTTATGTCCTATTATACCATGGTCACATTTATCGAAAGCTTTAGCAAAATCTGTGTATATAACATCGTAGTTGTCATTGCCTTCCAATGCATCTAGGATATTGTTGTAGTGCTCTATTAGTTGTGATAGGCATGATCTACCTGATCGGAATCCATGCTGATTTTCGTTGAATCTTTCCCGTGTCTCCAGGAAATCATAAATTTTCTCTCTAACTATTCTTTCAAATACTTTGGTGAGGTGGGACGTCAATGACACTGGTCTATAGTTCTTTGCTATATATATATATATATATATATTATATATATATATATATATATATATATATTATATATATATATATATATATATAATTTATATATCTATTCAATTCATTGAAATTTTGGTATTCCACCCAATCTTTCACTGTTAGGTGGGGCAATGTACTATCCGAGTGTTTTGGCTCCTCTTGCGGGGTGAGACAAGGCTCCTTGCTCTCCCCTATGCTGTTTAATGTGTATATTGACGGATTAATTGCTTCACTTAATGAGGCAACAGTGGGATGTTGTATAAATAACACAAGGATAAATAACTTAGTAACCTCTGTTAAAGGTCTGGATCGGCTACTAAATGTCTGCGAAGTGTATTCGCAGAAACATGATATTCTTTTTATGTTGCAAAAACTAAGGTTATGCAATTTCATCCTAAAAGCTGTAATCAGCCAGCTGATATAAGGTTTAAAATGAATGGTGAAGTAATTGAGGAAGTACAAGAGTTTAAGTATTTGGGTCAAACTATTACCAGCTCCTTGAGTGATGACTCGGATATAAGAAAACAATATCGAAGCCTGTGTGCTAAAGCGAATATGACCATAAGCAGGCACGTGCACAGGGAAAGGGGGGCTTGGGGTGCTTGAGCCCCTGCCCTTTTTCTTCTTCATATCAAAAGTGCCCTTTTAGTCAAAATTCATAAATATATTGATTCGACATAAATTTGAATTAATTAGTTATATTTTTACGTAGTTACTGCTACTTCAACAGATTTTCAAAACTGGAATTACTTTGATCTATGATTTTTTTATTAGAATAATAAACTTAACATACCATTACTATTATTTTGTCAATCAGGGAGGGCGTCCCTAGTGGTAACACTGACTGCAGCTGTTCACTGTTGATTGCGTCTCTCGGGTATGTGGGTGTATTGTTTACTGTTTGTTTATTTACGTTAACCTAAGCTAACTAGTGATTTCTCACTGATAATTATGGTAAGTTGGAATCCAAAGCAGTGTGACATTACTCCAAAAAATATTGTATGACATTACTCGTAAAGTTGGTAAAAACGTCCACGTCCCCTACTTAGTCTTAGGCCTACTAGGCTAGGCCCATCAGTACACCAGTGTGTCAAACGATGGATTTTGGGTTTTAGTACTGGCATGAATTTCATTAAATTAATAAATGATTTATTAAACAACATATCATAACCTTTTCATTTTTAATATGAAATTGATTTTTAAACAATACAATTTTCATTAAAAGTGAATAGAAATACCTAGATTATTTATTATAAAACGATGCAATTTTTCCGCAAGGACGACAATTACGGTAGATCCTTCTGCCCTTTATCCTGCTGATTGATACTTATAAAAGTTATAAGTAAAGTAACTATTTCGAAATTGCATGCTATTAAATATTGTGAATTTGGTTAACAAAAGCTTAATTAGGTCTACTGCATTGAATTTAATGGAATTTAAGAATATTTACCACATACAATTTTAAAATTTTTCTTTGTGTGTGTATACATATATATATAGCCTATATGGCATTGCAGATTTCATTTTTAAAAATGTTAGGGGAGTGCCCTTTTTTCAACTGAGCCCCTGCCCTTCTGAAAGTCTGTGCACGTCACTGACCATAAGGAACTTTCGTTTCTGTACAAGTGAAGCTAAAGACACACTCTTTCGTATTTTCTGCAGTAATATATACGGTCAGCAACTGTGGGTGAATTATAAAAATGGTTCTGGCAGAACCCTAAATTTGCTGTACAACAGGTCTTTTAGACTCTTACATAAATTACCCCCGAGATGCTCAGCTTCGCAAATGTTTGCTACCCGCAAAGTCCCGAGCTTCCCGGAGGTAACAAGACGTGCTCAACACAGTCTAATGCAAAGAATTAAAAAATCAACCAACCCGATCATCCAAGCTATCCATGAGTCTTGCCATTTATCCTCTAAGCCAGGGGTCCCCAACCTTTTTGTGCCGAAGAGCACATTCAAGACTACCGGTAGTGCGGCGGGCACCATTTACTTTTTCAAGGCAAATTTATAGTTGGACTTAATAATGAACATAATACACAAAAAAAACATTTAATTCCTATGTAAAATAATGAACATAATACACAAGAAAAAACAAGGATGGGCTAATTAAGAATCTTAGAAAAATTATCAAAAAGATAACAATTTATTTATAAAGAAATAATTATTTTCAAATAAATGAGCATCTGTTTCTGTAATTAACTACTAAAATTTAATAAAATGTTAAGTATGTTACATATTTTAAATATTTAGTAACTAAATATTTAAAATATGTAACATACTTAACATTTTATTAAAAATTTAAATAAAAACTTATCAATCGTAGTCAGTCAGTGGCGGGCACACGCAAAAGGGTCGGCGTGCACCATGGTGCTCGCGGGCACAGGGTTGGGGACCCCTGCTCTAAGCTATGGACTTCTTGGTACGAAAACGTCTGTCTGTAGCTCCACTTAACTTCGACAGAGCAGTATTATTTCTAATCAATTGTATATATTTCTATCCTTAGTATATGAAATGTCATTGTATGGGTGATCCAGATAAATGGGACCCATAAAAAAAAGCCAAATATTCTTAATATTTAATTCCTTTCATAAAAACTATATATCATTCGAAAGAGTAGAGTTACAAGTTTATTATGAAATATTTATTTTTTTAAAAATGACTCCTTTCAAATGTGCTCCATTAGTTGCCAAGCATTCCAGTGTTCTCGCTTGTAAGTTCTGCATCACTTTTGCAAGAGTGTGCGGTGGTATGGCCTGTATCTCATTTGTGATGGCGGCCTTCAATTCTTGCAAGGTCGTTGGGTTATTTCTGTAGACCCTACTCTTTAAATATCCCCAGAGATAATAATCTAAGGGAGAAAAATCCGGAGACCTTGCGGGCCATTCAACGTCTCCAAATCTTGAGATTAACTCGCCTGGAAACGTTTGACGCAAAACTGCCATGCAGTTCCTCGTGGTATGGCAGGTAGCTCCGTCTTGTTGGAACCAGTGGTTTTCTAGACAAAGATCTCTTAATTTAGGAATAAGGAAATCGGTCAACATTTTTTCGTAGCGATCACCATTTACAGTGACCGTGTTTCCGGTGGAATCCTCGAAAAAGTACGGCCCTATGATCTGAGATGCAGTAAGACCACACCAACAGTTACACGCTGACTATGCAACGGGACTTCGGTAATATTCAATGGATTTTCTGTTGCCCAGAAACGACAATTTTGTTTGTTTACAGTTCCATTCAAGTGAAAATGGGCTTCGTCTGACATAATCAAAGTTGCTAGAAAATTGGTGGTGTCATTTACCTTCTGTTGGATCCATTGACAGAATTGTCGTCTTCGTGCGAAATCTCCATCGTTTAGTTGTTGCACTGTTTGAATTTTATATGGAAAGAGCATTAAATTTTGCTTGAATATACGGTGTGTTGTTCCATATCCAACTCCTAACAGCTGAGAAGCACGTCTGATGCTTATGTTAGGATTATCCTGTACAATTTCATGAGTTCTGTTAATGATCTCGTCTATCCTTGCTGTGCGCACTCTTCCAGTTGGTTTTCTTTTTCCAATGCTGCCAGTTAGGGAAAAATTTCTGACACACCGACGGATTACTTTCTTAGAAGGTGATTTTGACATCTGAAAATTTGTCTTGAAAGATCTTTGAGCTGAAACTACACTTCTTCCATGCTCATAATATTGCTCAGTTATGAAACGCAGCTGTTCCACAGTCCATGCAGTCATCTTGAAGGGTTAGTTTTAACTAACACTTTTATTTTGTTTTGTATCTTATCTTGTCTTGTATTGTCAAAACCTATACAATCCTGTACAAACTTGTAACTATCCTCTTTCGAATGATGCGTATGATTTTATAAAAGGACTTATACTTTAAGAGTTACAGGGGTTTCTTTTGGGTCCCATTTCTCTGGATCACCCTTTATTAATAACATTTTTCATATGGACTATAGTCTGCCAATAAACCTTTTCATTTTCATTTTCATTTCATTTTCATATATATATACTAAATGCAGGATGTATGCCTGAGATATATATATATATATATATATATATTTATATATATATATATATATATATATATATATATATAATATATATATATATATCAGGCATGCAATTTCTATTCATAAGTTCAAATATCGAAATGTCTTCCTTATTGTCATATATTGTCCCTATTATTATTATTATTATTATTATTATTATTATATATATATGTACACATGTTAAGATTATTTAAATTAAACGTTTTATTTCAATGCCCTTCGTAACAAAAAACAACTGACAACTCAACCGTAATTTTCATTTTTTTTTTAACGTTGCATGCTTCTGTTCTGTCTAATTTATTGTTCTAACTAGCTGTAACGATAATTAGTTGCTGTTATTGTTATTATTACAGGTTTCAGTACATGTGTTTTTGTTTTATTTCACCTTTGTCCATAATTGAAATTTTTTACTCGGGTTAGAGAACTGAGGCTGAGTTTCACCTCATAAGGGAAAATGGCGATCGTGCATTTCATGAAGATTATGCTATCTTATGCATCTATTTCAAATTCTATGGTCCTATTAAGCTTATCAACATCAACATACCGCCAACAATATATAACACACACACACGTATATTATATATATATATATATATATATATACACACACACACTGTACTGTATGTATATATATTATTATATATATATTATATATATATATATATGATACACACAGACCGTGCATGGAACAAGGAACTCTTCTGGGCTAATTAAATCCACTATAGTCCGAATAAGTAATGATACATGAAAAATACCATAGTTTTTCTTTTTCATGATGCTAGCCCGACGTGGGCAACGTGGGCAACGGGTCACTATAGTGGATTTAATTATCCCAGAAGAGTTCCTTGTTCCATGCACGGTCTGTGTGTATCATAAAAAACTCAGGGGACCATTCTGAGTTCATTCCCATATATATATATACCAGACAAAGCCCGAAGCTATAAAACTTGAAGCCGTTTCACGGCTGCGCCCTCTGCAGAGAAGAAATTATTTAATATTTACATAATTGACTTACTTCGTGACCTTAGATGCATTTATTAGCAGAAAAAGGATTAGCTCTCCCGGATGCATCGGCCAAATTAAAGGTTGCGAATATTTTCATAACCATACATCCTGCATTTAGTAATTCTCGTGAGTATATATCATGCATTTGGTATTTCCTTTCAAATTAAAATTCACACGCGAGTTGACGCAAAGGCACCTCGTGCTGGTGACGTCATACGTATTCACTCGTTCCACGCTCTTTGTACGAATGACGTAGGTTCGGTTTTCCAATATATAAGCAAGCGCTCACGCCCTTAAAATCAGATTCCTCCGCGCGGAGGTTAGACGTGGATCTGCGGATCGGGACAGCGAAGGCCCGAATCCGTATAAAGAGAATAATTCAGATTTCGGCTTCAGGAGGAGAAGCAAACAGACAACATTAGATTGAGCAACTTTGATTTAAGCCCCGTGAGAGAGGGCAGATTGCTTTACGAAGTCTTTGAGAAAAAATCTACTGAGTAAAATAAGTAACTTTGATTTAAAGTCGAACAAGAAACGACTAGATTTCCATTCAATTTTATTTCAACTATTCAGGCATTCTGATTCGAGTAAATGAAAACTTTGCCAAGTATTTTCTTGTCCCCATCGGACCCTTCAATTGTCAACGCACTCTAATACGAGTGCCTGAAGAGGTAATACATAGAGATTACTTCTTCAGGTCAACTTCACCGGGAGTATTTTTCTGTTACACGGGAACAAAGCCAGAAGAAGAGTGTAACATAATATATAATATATATATATATATATATATATATATATATGCACACGAGTATATATACAGAGTGTTTCACAACCAGTCTGCCATACTTTGGGGGTAATTTGGGAGGGGGGGGGATGTCGTGTGAAAAAGTTAATACAACATAGGTGCTATTTCCAACCGTTGCGGAACTACGGACGTTTTAAGATGTGCAAACAACAAAGCCCTACTTGTGTGTAATTCGATAGATGGCAACACTGGTGGTAGTTTCGGTTAACGAAATTAACGCTACTAATCCTCAGTTTTTTCTTTCAGTTGGTTCTGATCTGTGGTACGAGATACTGTGTTGCGCTAAGGTGAACAATTAAAATGAATCAACAGTTCACGACCTGCTGAATACGCTGCTATCCATTTCATTTAAGGATTCTGTGATGGTAACAGCAGAGCCGCAGTTTAGGAATATCGAAGACGTTTTCCGAACCGCCGAATATCAAACAGGCAAGTGTTTAGTGACACACACTAGAGATTAAGGGAAACATGGCCAATTGTTCCATGTAACCAAGAACATGTAGCACGCCGGCCCGTTGCTGTGGAGGAACGCATACTGGACCTAGTACAACGTAGCCCAACTACCAGTGTTCGAAGGATTTCTAGACGAATTGGTGAATCCGGATTGCGTGTATGGTGAACCATACATGATGAGGGTTTGTATCCCTATCATTAGCAACGTGTGCAAGTTGTTCAACCGGATGATTACAATAAACGTGTTCAATTTTGCCAGTGGATGGTTATGCATTGCCAAATTCTTAATCGCATACTATTTATTGATAAAGCACAACTCATTCGGGATAGAATTAACAATAGACGAAATTCCCACTTGTGGTCCGCCGATAATCTCCACGATATCGTTGAAGGAAACTTTCAACATCGATTCTCGATGAATGTTTGGTGTGGTGTAATTGGAGATCAGCTGATTGGACCGTTCGTTTAGGAACAACGATTAACTGCTAATGTTTATCTAAACTTCCTGACGAACGAATTGCCGCTTTTGATGGAGGACGTGCCCTTGGAGACAAGGCGCAGGATGTTCTTTCAGCACGATGGGGCGCTACCACATTTTGGTCGTCATGTTACGGATTACTTGAATCAGCGGTACGGAAATCGTTGGATTGGTCGCGCTGGTCTAATATCGTGGCCTCCGAGATCTCCGGACCTAACCCAGTTAGATTTCTTTTTATGGGGTCTTATGAAAGAGATGGTCTATAAGACCAAAGTACAAATGAGAGAGGAACTCTTGCGTCGGATTATGGATGCCGCTGCTTACATACGACAACACCCTGAAATGACTCAATGGGCAGTGGACTCTTGTTTGGAACGAGCAAGGCTGTGCATTGAAGACCGAGGTGGACATTTTGAAAATTTATAAAGTGTATCTCATAAAATGTAGCAATAAATACATCAGATTAATACTCTTATTTTTTCTGTGCACCTTAAAACGTCCGTAGCTCCGCAACGGTTGGAAATAGCACCGATGTTGTATTAACTTTTTTACTTGATATCACCCCAAAATCACGTTCGAAAGTATGGCAGACCGGTTGTGAAGCACCCTGTATATAAAACACAATAACCAGATAAGCAAAGTTATGCTAAAAAATTCATTCTTAATATATGCAATTAAAAGAAAACGGCTAGCGAGTTTTACGGGGAATACTCTGGTATTTCTGTGACATGCATTCTAATCAAAGCCTTTCTCCCTAGCTCATACTCATGATTATCTTTGATTTATCAACACTCGACTGTGAAATACTTGGCCAAAGGCTAACAACTTTACAAATACATTTTGCATCATCGGCAAAGATTAATTTATTTAATCTCGTATTAGCTACACTATAAAATAATCCACTTTTGTCTCATTAAATGAAACGGTTAATCGAACAATATACATATTAAACAAGAGAGGGGAGAACAAAGAAGCGTACAAGTTATTTTAATTTCGTTACTAGGGTTCAAAACAGCTCTAATGTGTTATTGTGCAATGTCCTGTCATCAGAGACTGTGTACCTCTCACCTATATGGCAGTCTTGGGTCAGACAACTTCTGGTTTACAATACCTTATTTTTGTAATGTACCAAAGATTATATATACGTATAAGATTGTATTTGTATGTTTGGTTAAATGGCTATGCTGGCCTTATTTTTGTATTAAGTTCAGTGTAGATATGTAAAATTGTACTTCCATGTTAGTTTGTTAGAAAATCTAGAAGAGGAAGAACCATTGTTGTCCCAAGGCGATATGATGACTAAGCTGATTGATGCAGCATTGCTTGTATATATTAAATTAAGGTGTATATATATCCATCTCATAATTGTAAGGTTAGTGAAAAATTCACTAATTTAGAGCTAGCATTTTTGGGCTCTTGTGGCATCAGTGTTGGGACTCTGGTGGCATCATTTTGGGGCGCTGCGCGTCCTTTCTACTCGTTTGTGGGATGTCGTACGTACAGGGTGTGGTCTGATAGAGAGCTCTCTTGCAATTCAGTTTGGTTGTTTAGATACAAGATTGTTGCATCGTGCAATAGTCCAGGTTGCGTTGTTGTTGCAAGGTTGAGAAAGAAGACCATAAATAGTACCCCTTTTGTTTTTATATTAAATTCATGTAACTAAGGTCTAAGGTAGGCCCGCATCGAGTCAGCAACCCTGAGGTAGGACCTAATAGGATCTCAAATCCGTAAGTTTTAATTTTAGCTTAACTTGGGCTGTAGGTAGAACTGGCCCTTTAGAATTTGGCCGTTCACGGCTCAGCTGGGATTTTGAACCCAACAAATAAATAAAATAACATGGTCCTTCAGAACCGGATTCTACCCCAAGACTGAGTCAGTGACTATTTTTCGGCAAAGTTCTGATTCTGCAAATTGTAGCCCAAGTTAGGCCTAGACGGGTTGAGTATTATTGAGTTAAGGTCCCAGGGTAGAAAGTTTGGTCGCCCAATTGCGAAACTTGGCCAGTCGTCTGTCGTTGTTTTTGGCCTACATTTTACCGGTTTGGTTAATTTTCGGTTATTATTGAATTAAGGTCCCAGGGTAGAAAGTTTGGTCGCCCAATTGCGAAACTTGGCCAGTCGTCTGTCGTCGTTTTTGGCCTACATTTTACCGGTTTGGTTAATTTTGGGTTATTATTGAATTAAGGTCCCAGGGTAGAAAGTTTGGTCGCCCAATTGCTAAACTTGGCCAGTCGTCTGTCGTTGTTTTGGCCTACATTTTACCGGTTTGGTTAATTTGGGTTATTATTGAATTAAGGTCCCAGGGTAGAAAGTTTGGTTGCCCAATTGCGAAACTTGGCCAGTCGTCTGTCGTTGTTTTTGGCCTACATTTTACCGGTTTGGTTAATTTTGGGTTATTATTGAATTAAGGTCCTGGGGTGGAAAATTTGGTATTCCATACTGGTGTTTGGTTAGTACCCCACCCAGCAATTCAGTTTATTTGAAAGTAAAATTTGCGTTTGATCAGTTTGGTTAAGTATTTCTGCCAATTCAGCTCATTTGGCATTGAGCCCAATTGTTGTTTGCATTGAAGATGAGTGCATCTGAATTGAACAAATTTATAAAAAGGAGAAGCGCCTACAAAGATCTAATTACAAAGGTCATTGCCACTATAGATTCTGCCATAGAGCAAGAGGATTTACGCTTAGTGACTGCGCAGCTTTCCATATTAGAAACTAAAAAGGTTGCTCTAAGTGAGGTAAATGTTAAAATTGAGGCTCTTATAGAAGAGGATGAAATAGAAAATAACATAATTTACTTTGAAGAGATTATTGATGATATAATTAAAGTAGGCCTCCGAGCAAAAGAGTTTAGCAGCTCAGTACAGTTAGAGACCAGGTCTAATAATGAAACACAACACTCAACAAATGATGTTTGTGAAGTTAAGGTTAACAGATCTGTAGTTCAATTACCGAGGCTTGTACTCAAACCATTTTCTGGGAGTATTCAGGAATGGCAAGGATGGGCAGACAGTTTTCAATCAGCAGTTCATTCTAGTCAAGTGTTAAGTGCCGTGGAGAAGTTTAATTATTTGCAGTCCCTCTTGGAAGGGGAGGCAGCAAAGACTATAGCAGGATTAGCATTAACAGAGGCTAATTATAATGTGGCTTGGGATATATTAAAGAAACGGTTTGGTAAGCCAGAGATCTTAATTAAAAGCCACCTCCGTGCATTTTTAACTATACCTCCTGTTAATAATCCTAATAGTGTCAAGGAGTTACGGCAGTTATATGATGAATTTGAAATTAGAACTAGGTCCCTGGATAACTTGGGTGTAGGAATGGAAAGGTATGGTATAATGTTGGTTCCTACACTGGAGTTTAAATTGCCTAGCTCAATTTTGCTTGAATTAAGTAGGGGACACTCTACAGAACATGTGTACATCCCCCTTCAGCAGATGTTAAGTCTTTTAGGCACAGAATTAGCAAGACGAGAGGGAATTGAGTTTGCACAGTGGGATGGTAAACAAGGGGACAAAGGCAGGCACAGCACCAAAGTTTCCACAAAAAGGAATAACCCAGGTACAGTGTCAGCTCTACATGCATCCTCTGAGAATAAATTAAAGGGAATCAAGGAAGGCATATTTTGCGAAGGCAACCACAAGTCATATAAATGTGAGGTGGCTGAGGCATTACCCTTTGAGGAGAGAAAGGACAGGGTAACTAAGTCCACAGCATGTTTTAAATGTTTTTTGAAAGGTCACAGAGCAAGGTTTTGTAAGTTTAAAATTTTGTGCAAAAAATGTCATGGTAGGCATCAGCCATTATTGTGTGAACACACTCCTAGTAGGTTTCCCAGAAGTAGAGACATCAGTGGCACATGCCACTGCTATGCAAGGGAGTAAAAGTAAAGGGGGATTATTGTAAACAACTGCAGCCTTATTAATTGGGAATGAGGGAGAAGCTACTGTAAGAGTTTGTTTTGATAGTGGTAGCCAGTGTAGTTTTATTAAGACCAGAATTTCCAGAAAATTGAAGTTTAAAGAACTTAAGAGGGAAAATTTAAGAATTTCTGGGTTTGGGAGTTCCGTTCAAAACCGAACCAAATTTAAGAAGGTAGAAGTTCTGGTTAAAGGGTTGTTACCGCAAAGTCCCACTATCAAGGTCCAAGCTGTAGAGATTGAGGAACTTTGTGCTCCAGTCACTACTTGTTTAGATATGGCATGTGTCCAAAAATTGCAAGTTAAAGGAATTATTTGGGCAATAATAAGTTTGAAGGAACAGAAGATATTAGTCTTTTGATTGGAGCTGACTATTATTGGGACTTCATCACTGGTAATATTGTCCGCACATCTCGAGGCCCGGTAGCTATTGAAAGTAAGCTAGGCTGGATGCTACATGGTAGTTATTGCAATGAAATGGAAGTTAAGGCTCTTTTTGTTAAGATTGAGGAGAACAGCCATGGTCTGGAAAGGCATTTGAAAGCGTTTTGGGAACTTGAATCTATTGGCATAAAGGACAAACAGGCAAGTACAGTGAACAATGATGTTTTAGAGCAATTTGAAAAAGGGATTGGGTTTAGAGATGGTTGCTATGAAGTTGGCCTACCATGGAAGGATTCTTGCAAACCCGGTTCAAACCTTCAGCTAGCTAATCGGAGGTTGGAGACTTCATTGTATAGGCTAAGAAAAAATGAGGAGTTGTTAATTGAATACAATGAGGCCATCCTAAGTTATGTAAGGGAGGGCTATGCTGAAATGGTGCAAGGTGAGCTGGTGAGCCAGGAGGCACATTATCTGCCACACCATGCAGTGGTAGGGCGAGACAAAACTACCACCAAACTGAGGGTAGTTTTTGATGGCTCAGCCAAGGACAAAGGTGGTGTGTCCTTGAATGACTGTTTGGATGCTGGGCCAAATTTAAATGCAGATTTATTTTCCTTGTTACTGAGATTCAGGTTTGGTAGAGTAGCATTGACTGCAGATGTGAAGCAAGCCTTTTTGCGGATAAAGTTAAAACCAGAGGACAGAGATGCAGTAAGATATCTGTGGGTGGATACGAAAGACTTGTTGGAAAATGAACCTAAGGTTCAAGCATGAAGTCAGTGTTGTTTGGCCTCAGCTCTAGTCCATTTCTGTTGGCAGCTACTATGCAGTACCATTTTAAGAAATATTCTGAAGTCTATCCTAACACTATTGAACACATAAGGAAAAATTTTTATGTTGATGATTTGCTGTGTTCCGTGGATAATACAGAAATGGCTAAACAGATATTCATGGAGGCTAGAGCTATAATGAGGGAGGCTGGCATGGAACTTAGAAAATGGCAGACCAATCATTCGCAATTACAAGAGTTTATGAGTCATTCCTGTGTAGTACCTGATGCAGCAGAAAGAAAGTATTGAGGATTCTGGTATTAAGGAGTTGTGGGCAATAGACGCAAAGGTGCAAGGCATTGTTTGGCAGCAAGATGATGATTTGTTTACCTTCAATGGGAAATCTTTAGTAGAGCTGGCTGAGAATGAGACAAGGTGGACAAAACGTACAGCTCTTAGTTTGGCTTCAAAGGTCTTTGATCCTCTTGGATTCCTGGCTCCATTTGTGATAAAGTCAAAAATTTGGTTTCAGAGCCTCTGGGAAATTGGACTTGGTTGGGACCAAGAGTTACCTGATCATATGGTGGTAAGGTGGAAATATTGGTTCAAAGAATTGGCACATCTTGGAGACATTGAAATCCCAATATGGTACTTTGGAGAGTTGAACAATAGTCCAGACAATTTGGAGCTGCACATCTTTTGTGATGCAAGTGAGGAAGCCTATGCAACTTGTATTTATATAAGAGGCGCATTGCAAGAGGAAGTAAGTTGCAGGTTGGTTGCTGCAAAGAGCAGAGTAGCACCTTTGAAAAGGCTTTCTGTTCCAAGGTTGGAATTGATGGGTGCAGTTATTGCTAGTCGGCTTGCAGTTATAGTGCAAAAGTCTTTGGCCCTCTCTGAAATTCCAAGCTATTATTGGACAGACTCCACTATAGTTTGGCACTGGTTAAGAAGCCAGGCAAGGAAATGGAAACCATTTGTTGCCAATAGGGTGGAGGAAATTCAAGCGCACACAGATCCAAGCAATGGAAGCATTGCCGGGCACCCAAAACCCCGCTGATTTACCAACACGAGGAATTTCGGTGAAAGATCTTGCACAGTCAAGTTTGTGGTGGAATGGGCCGGAGTGGCTAAAACTTGGAAGTGAAAACTGGCCTTCTAATCAGCCTATTGTAGGAGAATGCCAGGCTGAAGAAGCATGGGTGAGTGAGGTGAGAAAATGCGCTGTGAACAGTTGTCAAGTTATGCAGCAGGACCCCATATTGAGGCTTGAGGACATTAGCAGTCTGAAAAGATTGTTAAGAGTGACAGCATGGGTATATAGATTTACCAACAACATTAAGGGAGAAACAAGAAGGGAAGGAATTCTGAACAGTAATGAGATTCAGCAAGCCAGGAAATACTGGGTGGTATATATGCAGAAGGAAAAATTTAGTGAAGAGAGAGAATTGCTCACCAGCCATCCATTACAGGTTCTACCAACACATTCTGCGCTCAAGGGTTTGGATGTGTTTTTGGATCAGGATTTATTGAGAGTAGGAGGTAGACTACAGTTTTCTGGGCTTCCAGAGGAGAAAAGACATCCAATTTTGCTACCTTCTGGGGGGCACTTTGTGGGCCTTTTGATCCTGGATACTCATCATAAGCTGTTACATGCTGGAGTTAGAGAAGTGATAATAGAGATTAGACAACAATTTTGGATTCCCAAAATTAGACAAGTAGTAAAAAAGGTCTTGCATAAATGTGTGGTTTACAAGCGTTGGAGTGCAAAGCCTTATTATGAAAAGGTGGCTCCACTTCCAAGAGAACGGTGTGTCTATACTGCCCCATTTGATGTAGTGGGAGTAGACTTTGCAGGGCCAGTCTATGTGTATGAGCGAGGGGAGTCTAACAAACGTTATATATGTCTTTTCACCTGTGCTACCACCAGAGCAATCCATTTGGAGTTGGTAAGCAACTTAAGTAGTGATGTATTTCTTTTGGCCTTTAAAAGGTTTGTGAACAGAAGGGGTTTCCCAAATAAAATCATATCGGATAATGCAAAAACCTTCAAAAAGGCTGCAAAGGAACTCCAAGAAATTTGGTCCTTGCTAAAAGAGGAAGGATTCCAATCCTACTTTTCATACCAAGGGGTACAGTGGGAGTTTATTGTTGAGAGAGCACCATGGTGGGGAGGATTTTGGGAAAGGCTAGTGAGAAGTGTAAAGTGTCCATTAAAGAAACTTTTAGCTAATGCTCATTTGAGCAAAGAAGAATTCTGCACTGTTTTATGTGAAGTAGAAGCAATGGTGAACAGTAGGCCTATCACTTTTGTTTACAACAGTATGCAGGATGCAGAGCCATTGACACCAAATCATTTTCTTTGTGGTAAACGATTAACATCAAGCCCCAGTGTGCCAGAAGACTTGCAGCCTATCCAGAACACTCAAGGAGAGTTAACCAGACGGTTCAGGTACCTTGAAGAGCTACAAGATCAGTTATGGAAGAGGTGGCAGATGGAATACTTGCCAGAACTCAATTATTACCCATCAGGCAAGGTAAAGGGCTCCAATGCAAATTGTATCAAGGTGGGAGAAGTGGTAATGATTGGGGATGAAAGACCAAGGCAATGCTGGAAGCTTGGCATAATTGAAGAGTTGTTTGTTGGCAAAGACAATTTAGTTAGGTCTGCACTGGTAAAGACTTCAGGAGGAAAGTTAAAGAGACCTATACAAAAACTCTATGCTTTAGAAATCAGCAAAAACACAGATAGTCAAGATGAAACATTTGAGTTACAGCCTCATGGAGAAGGCTTGGCTAACCTTGCAGAAGGTAACGACAACAATGCCTCTTCGGTGGGGAGTGTTAGAAAATCTAGAAGAGGAAGAACCATTGTTGTCCCAAGGCGATATGATGACTAAGCTGATTGATGCAGCATTGCTTGTATATATTAAGTTAAGGTGTATATATATCCATCTCATAATTGTAAGGTTAGTGAAAAATTCATTAATTTAGAGCTAGCATTTTTGGGCTCTTGTGGCATCAGTGTTGGGACTCTGGTGGCATCATTTTGGGGCGCTGCGCGTCCTTTCTACTCGTTTGTGGGATGTCGTACGTACAGGGTGTGGTCTGATAGAGAGCTCTCTTGCAATTCAGTTTGGTTGTTTAGATACAAGATTGTTGCATCGTGCAATAGTCCAGGTTGCGTTGTTGTTGCAAGGTTGAGAAAGAAGACCATAAATAGTACCCCTTTTGTTTTTATATTAAATTCATGTAACTAAGGTCTAAGGTAGGCCCGCATCGAGTCAGCAACCCTGAGGTAGGACCTAATAGGATCTCAAATCCGTAAGTTTTAATTTTAGCTTAACTTGGGCTGTAGGTAGAACTGGCCCTTTAGAATTTGGCCGTTCACGGCTCAGCTGGGATTTTGAACCCAACAAATAAATAAAATAACATAGTTTAAGTGGCTATGGATTGTGACTGATCCGCAATAAAGATGTTTGTTTTATCTTTCCGATTTGCCATTGTTACTATTTCTGTTGTCAGTTTCTGTACAAACGGCAATAAAGATACTTTTTTACAAACACAGTATACGTACATAATCCACCATGCGCTTCTTACACATGTACTGTACAATATTTAATACGTAAAGCTTAATTCGCCATGCATATTTGCGAGTCATGCAAGTTTCAAAGTGCCCCAATTTCGTTGGACCAAATATGGGCATACTTCTCGCTGAATCAAATGGTGTATGTTTTATGACGATTTGATAATGGTAAGTGGGTTTAAAATCGTTGCGGTGAATGAAAATGGCCCTTTTGGTGACCTTTCCTTGACCTGAGGGCAAGATATTTGGCCATACGCCGTATACCTGCGTATGGCCAGAATTCTACTCTTAACTATACGGCATGCCTGAAATTTTAAGGTGGGGATACGCCGTATGGCCGCGTATTCCCCCCTCCCCCATTACGGCACTCACGGAAAGTAATCAGCTGACAGCTTTAGCTGCCGCATCTGCTGGCGTTTGTCTGGCTACAGGTGCTTTTCGCTCCTCTCCAATTCCTACCCTCCTTGTGGATGCTGGGGAGCTGCCCCTGGACCTTCGACGCCGGTCTCTGATAGCCAGATGTTTTTATCGAGTGCAGCGACTGCCTGATCCGCCCACTTATTTTAATATTTTTAATGAATGTTTTAATGTTTTTTATGAAGCCCACCCCAAGTCTCCCCGACCCTTTGCTTTTAGGGCGAGATTGGTGGTGGATGACCTCTCTCTCCCGCGAGTCCCAGTCCGTTCTGTGGCGCCACTGAAGCTTGCACCTTGGGTACTGCCCGAGGTGAGGTTCTGTCAGCATTTTATTGGTGCCAAGGAGGACTGAGATGACCTTATTTTAAGGAATATGTTTTTAGACCACACTTCCTACCACATGGACTCGGTGCCTGTTTTTACTGAAGGCTCCAAATCTGATGCTGGCGTCGGGTTTGGTGTCGTGTTTCCTGAATTTAGCCGCTGGGGCAGTCTACCTGCCTCAGCATGTTTTTACTGCTGAGTTATCAGCCATTCTTTTAGCCCTGAAGAATGTATTTAATTGTGGTGGGAGGCATTTTGCTATTTTTAGTGACTCCGGAGGAGCCCTTTTAGCTCTTGAGTCTATTACTAGTCAGCACCCCATTATTTTAGATATTTTAGAATGGCTAATTTTAATTGGGCGTCGTGGCCGTGCGGACAATTTCTGCTGGGTCTCTGCATACGTTGGTGTGCAGGGCAACGAACAGGCGGACGAGGTGACGAAGGCGGCCGCGTCTCGCCCTGCACTTGTCCGCTGTTCCCTCCCATACTGTGATCTGTTCCAGGGGGTGCGTGTATCTGCCCTAGCCTCCTGGCAGAAGAGGTGGGAGAACACCGGCCTCAATAAGATGTGAGAGATCACAGATCTCGTCGGGCCATGGACGTATCCCAGGATGTCCAGGAGATGGGAGACGACCCTGATGCGTCTCCGCATCGGCCACTCAAGCCTGACTCACGGTTACCTGATGGCTGGGGAAGCAAGGCCGGAGTGTGAATGTGGCGCTCCCCTCAGCATCCGGCACTTGCTCCTCGAGTGCCACACTCTCGGTGCCCTCGGGAGGAAGCATCTTTCTCATTGCAGGGAGGAGGGAGGTGATTACCTCCTCCCGCAGATGCTTGGACGTGATGTGGCTTTCCCCAGGAGTGGGATTTTTTTTCCTCCTCGAGTTTTTATGATTCATTTCAGCTGGTTTTTTTTTTTTTTTTTTACTTTTTAGTTTTTAGTGTTTTTAGAATTTCACTGTTTCTTATTTATTTACTTTGACTATGACGTTCGGCGTCAAATGACCCAGTTGTCGCGACCCCAGGGTTAATTTTAACAACAAAATACATAAATCTCGTAATTTAAATATCACTCTGAATACTAATATGAACAAAACTCTGTCACGTCACTTGTATACTCTTTTATATCTCCTTTGACTGGCCAAATTGGAGTCGCTTGAGTCGCCTTTGATGGCGTGAACAAGGTAGGAAGCAGTGGCGGCTCGTCCCTAGGAGCTGCAGAGCTGCAGTCCCCCCAGACACTCACTGCCAGGCGTATGATTCCTTCAGACAGTCTGAAGGAATCATACGCCTGGCAGTGAGTGTCTGGGGGACTGCAGCTCTGCAGCTCCTAGGCACGAGCCGCCACTGGTAGGAAGTGAAGAAAAGAGTAGAGTAGGTGATCTGCCGAATCAGCCGTGAGTATGCGAAACTTGTTATGGACTTTGGTCGTGGGTGAAAATTAAAATCTTGAAAATTAGAATAAATTTTAATGAGAGAAATAAAACAGAAGCCACAAAAGAAAAACTATCCAGACTTCATTTAACTGAACAGGATCCCAGATGTGTGTGGACCTACCGTCTTGTTTTTAATAATTTTCTTTAATCAGGGGGTTTAATAATAATAGCATTGTTTGAATTCAACTGATCATCTGCTAAATGATCTGCTCAAAATGCAACATTTTCAAATTTAGGAAATACTTTAGAATATGTAAAAGCGGTAATACAGTTCTGCGTAATCAAATTCAATAACACAAATTACTTCAATGGATTATGTTGGTAGGGAGTTTCCGCTCACAGTTATCATAATTATTATTAGAATTCACCAGATCATATGATAAATCATCTACCCAAAATGCAATATTTTCAAATTTGGGAAATATCTTTAGAATAAGTAAAAGCAGTAATACAGTTTCTGAGTTTTGCGTAATCAAATTCAATAACAAGTTATTACTTCAATGGATTAGTCCAGCACAGATTTTCCGATTACAATTCCAGTTAGTGTTTGCTTCAACAAAAATTGTTTTGAACCTTCATAGGGTTTCCTTAAAAACTTAAAAATACACAAGCTATGGATCTACATACACTCTACTGTTTTGTCTAAAGTGTGGTACTCACCAACTAGGATATAAATTAAAATATTTAGTTACATGAAGGTCTACATGAAAAATACTCTTCTTTAAGTAAATATTTCAAATTATACAAACAGAAATGTGTCTCCTACTTCTAACTAATTCAGTAACTAAATTGGTGTACTTTCCTCCCAGACACCTCATTTGGAAGTAATTCCATTTTCAACGTTCAAATGAAAGGCGATTGTAATGTTACTTACATTATAAGTAAACACTTCAAATCCAATGAATCCTACGGAACCGAATCTGCCTTTATGGTATAACTGAATGCCTTCCAACCACGTGTAGGGCCTGGTAACAACCGGTTGAGCATCGAAGAACGGTACAGTCAATTGCGCAATATCGGACGTCATGGATGTAGGTTGCAGTGTCACATACATGTTGGAGCGAGTATACGCTTTTGAGTCTGTGTATGATAACCTTGGGTCGTTTGGCTCAGTGAGTTCCAACTGTCTTCGATGCTTTTTGCCATTCGTTATCCATGAACTCCCGCTGGAAAACAGTTTTCCTGTCTTAAAGTTTATTGGAGTCACCCACATCTGGAAAGAAATAAAAATGTAATTAATTTTAAGAAATGTATTTAAAATATTGCAAATAATTCAATTTCTTTGCAATAATGAAAATGACATTGCGTTTACTGTAACAAAATACTGATAGTAAAATTTTGACAGCTATAAACGTCGACCACAATTTTGTATTATACCAATTAGCATGAGATCTTTTGATTTGAAATTAATAAAACACACACCGATGATATATTTGAAAGATATATTTGAAAATAACACTAATAATAACAGAGATAAAATGATGCATAAGTAATCGAATATATTATGTAGCGAGTGATGCGTTAGTTCTGATGCAGGAGGAACCATAAAGAATGAAAGACGCTAACAGTGGCGCCATGTTTACCTCTAAATTCACGTGAGAACCAAGTATTCTGAATTTCAACCCAGTGACCACGTAATATCGTAACCTGTCGGGGCTTTCAAATGATCTAGGTCGATGTTCCTTGCAATATACTTTAAAGTAAAGTAATCCACACCCTCAACATGCTTTCTTCTGATGATAAATTAAAGAGGAAAATCTTCTACAGCAATTGCTTATTTATATAGTTTTTTATATACAGTAAATGGGATCTAACCACTTAAAATCTACATTCTTATACTGAAAAGATTGAAACACAAACTATATTTAAGGAAAGGAAATAGGTTCTACTTCCCGCCAGTGGATGGTGTCTAATTTCACTTAACCTTCAGGCATCGCTTTTCCTTGTTGAACTTGAATGTGAATGACTCGGTTCTTCTTTGTTAATTTTACGCCCGTCACAATCTGTCAAAATAGTCAATGTCCACAGAATAAGGCGGAATATGTAGCAAAACTATTTCTTTTAACTCCTCGTACGATGTGCTGAGATAAATAAAACCACAGATATAGACCACAGGGGTAGACCTGCTCTTCAAGGTTAATTAACATGACCCAAAATACGAGTAAAATCTATACTTTTCTAGTGTAATTTAGTGTGTAAAATGTATTGCATAATTACCCTGTTCATTGTTCAACTCTCAGTGGTGGAATTTCAGTTTTGCGTTTGACTTCACTGAAATCTTGGATCACCTGAAGATCAGGGCCCCCAGCCTCAATTACCAAATGATATCTTCGTTAAAACTAACGAGAATATCACGACTTAACCTAACCAATCGTCAAGGGCGTACAGTTGACCTAACCGGGCATTCAACCTAATTTATTATTATATTTGGTACTGTAAAGCAAAAAACAAGAACACATGGGGGCCCTGATCTTCAGGTGATCCGAAATCTTTATAATTATATTATAACTAGTGTACCCGTGCCGTCAAGAATGACGGCAAAAAAAAATGAACCACGAAAATGGAGACTGCTGCAGAAATAAGAAGACGATTGGCAAGAGAACGACAACGTAGGAGAAGAGCAAGCTTATTCTAAAAAATTATTCCAAAAGCTTTTAATTTATTTGGAATCCTATCAGTTTAATTAACACGTATCATAGTTGATACAAAACCTGTAAAAAAATTTCAAAATGTTATTAATAAAGTGTATGCTTATAGATATAACATAGCAGCTCAAACAATCTGTATAAAAATGTGAACCTTATCATAAAAATGTGAACCTAGTACAGTTCCCGCCGCTTCGCTGACGGTTAGACAGGCTAAACTACAAAAAAAAAACCTAGCCGTGAAAATTTTGAGCTTCACATTGTGTCAACATTTCTGAATCTGGTATCTCCCAAAACCTCCTCCTCACCCCCATTCATACAACTTGGGGGCTAACACCCTCCCCCATTACCCCCACCCCTCCCCATTACCACACCCATCCCCGATTACCCCCACCTCCACCCTTCCCCCATTGCTAAACTACAGAAAAGAACACAGTCATGAAAATCTTGAGCTTCACATTGCCGCCCGTAATACAATTTCTGAATTTTTTTTTCTCACAATTTCTGAAAGCGTGACACAATTCTGCAACAAACAGACAGACAAACAAACAAACAAACAAAACTGGGCTATTATTATAATGTAGATTATAACTTTTAATTTTAAAAGATTATTATTATTATTTGTAAATTCTAGTTAAATAAATGTTTATAATAAAGTAGTGAAACTCTTTTTTTAATTAGTGTATGAAGTCGAAGCATGTGGCAATTATTCGCCATAGAGACCCAATGCATAGGGCAGTATTTCTCTCAAAATTCTTTGTATCTGGCAACTGTTAGCAAAAATTACATAGATTTTTAATGTCTTTTACGTATTCAGATAGATAGAATTAAACAATTTTCCCAAAACTGATATATTAATATATGCACAATATATTCAGAATCCTCAAATGTATACTAAAAAATGATTACAATTTCATTTTCCGTGAAAATTTGTAAAACTTGTCAATTCCCCAAATTTTTCACTATAGAAACAATTCAGAACGTGGTACTAAAATCTGTCCATCGAACAGCTGTTTAAATAAAGCGGTGTCCAGTCTATCCCATACAGGTCTGTGAATGAAACTACTAGGGGCACTCAATATATTTTGCCCCACCCTTTTTTCTTAGCTAAGTAATAGGCCATGGGGCTGAAATGTCTTTTGGGCCGTAAGTTTGAACTTTCTGCGCTTCACATAACCGGATTTTTCCAGTTTGAACCTCCCCTCCTTGTATAAAACCGCCTTTAAACGCCTTTGTATAAAACCGATGGTTAACGCAGTTTCGAAAATGGCGTCTGATGGTGGTGTGCGTCGTAAACAGAGAGCTGTTGTCGAGTTCTTAACCGCAGAGAAGGAAACAGTTGGAAATATTCACAAACGACGTCTACAAAACGTTTACGGAGATGCTGCTGTTGATCGAAACACAGTTGGACGCTGGTCTAAACGTGTGAGATCATCGGAGAGAAGGAGAGCCAGCCTCGATGATGAGCCACGTAGCGGTCGCCCGGCATCGGCTGTGACATCTCACACTGTGCAACGTGCTAACAGCATCATTCGATCAAATTGGCGCGTCACATACAATGAGCTATCACTGGAACTAAGAATTAGTGAAGGAAGTGTGAATACGATAATTCAGCAACTGGGACACTCAAAAATGTGTTCACGGTTTGTTCCTCGCCAACTGACTGAAGATCACAAAACCCAAAGAAAAGAAATAGCTTCTGAGTCGTTGGTTCGATACAAGACAGAAGGGGATGACTTCCTTTAGTTTTTTCCCTTCTACTCCAGATGGAGAGAGTTTCTTGCTTCCGGGGTTAAACCTTAACCCTAAGGAATTTCTAGGTACAGCCTAGTACTAGGCGTAAGATGGAGGTGCTGTGTCGTAATATCTCCCTTACAATTTCTCCAGACGTCACATTTATGGGCAGTTGGTTCAGGAACTCTACTGTGGACTTCTTTACCGCTCCTGTTGCCCCTACTACAATTGGGATGATCTCAGGTTCCACATTCCACATTCTCCTAATTTCATGTTTGAGTCTCTGGTATTTTAATACCTTTTCCCTTTCATAGTTTGCCACATTCCAGTCTGCAGGGACTCCTACCTCCACCAATAGGCACTTATTACCCTCCTTCTCTCTCACCACTATGTCTGGCCTGCATCCTGATACCCTGATGTCAGTTGGTATCTCGTGATCGTATAGGAGCAGCACTTTGTCACTGTCTTCTATTCCTTGTGGAATATGTTCCCAGTGCTTTTCAGTTTCTAGCCTTATTTCGTATTTCCTACACAGCTTGAAGTGGATTAGTTTGCAGACTGCATTGTGTCTGTCTGTGTAGTTTCCTCTGTGCAGGAGTACTTCACACCCCGACAGTATATGACTTACAGTCTCTGGGCTCTTTGAGCACAGTCTGCACATCTCGCTTTCATTTCTGCCCTCGATGTTCTTTTTGAACCAGTTTGTTCGTAATGCCTGGTCCTGTGCTGCTATTACCAGTCGCTCGTCCTCTGGTCTCAGTGCCCCTCTTACCAGGAACTCCACAGTTTTCTCCCTCTCTATATATACTCTGTTCAGCACCTCCTCTTTGTATACTTTGCTGAACTTGTGCTCTTCCCAGTTCTTCTCCTTTTCTCCTGATCTTTTCTTGTTATATCTTCTTTTGATGGTGGTTATTTTTTCCATGAGAGGTTTAGTTGCGATGTCTTCAGCTGTTCAGGTCCTATGCCAGCATCTGCTAGATAGTCATTTGCTTTTTTTGAGAGTGATGTTGTTTGAGGCTTTTCACGTTCATGGTCTCTTACAAATCTCACTAGCCTTCCCTCTCCTTCCTTTATGTACTGTGCTAATCCTATTGTTGTGGCTTTGTGCGCTTGATCTATTAGTGCGAGCCCTAATCCACCGACCCTCCTTGGCAGGTATAACCTTGGTGTGCATTGGTTTTTATATATGATTTTATGCGCATGGAGCAATTTCCTGGTGATCGTATCCAGTTTGTTGATTTCTTGCTGGGTCCAGTTAATAATGCCAAAACTGTATGACAGTACAGGTACCGCCAGTAAGTTTATGGACAGGATCTTATTCTTACTGTTTAGGTGAAATTTTAGGATTAGCTTTATTCTCTTTGAGTATTCCTTCCGCAGTCTTTCCTTCATGATGTCATTCTCCATCTTTTCAGATTCTTCCATCCCCAGATATTTGTATGTAGCCTCTTGCTCTAGATCTTCTATCACGATGTTGTCCACCCTGATGTTTTCTGATTCACACCTTTTGCCTTTCTTTAGTGTGACAGTGGCACATTTATCAAGACCAAACTCCATCTGGATGTCATCTGAGAACTTTTTGACCTCCCTGACCTCTTCTGTTAGCTCGCTTTTGTTTGGGGCATACAGTTTTAGGTCATCCATGTAAAATAAATGCGATATTTTTGGGCTGTTTTTTTCCCTTGGTCTCAGCACATAGCCTTTGTTTAGGTTGTTGATTAGTTGGCTGAGCGGGTTTAGCGCCAATACAAACAACAGAGGGGATATTGAGTCACCTTGATAGATCCCTCTCTTGATTTTTACATTGTTCACTTCTAACGTTCCCTTACTGTGATGGAGAGTTAAGTCTGTTTCCCATTGTGTCATCGCTGTTTCTAAGAAGATCCTGATAGTAGGATGGATCTTGTATAGTCTCAATACTTCCTTTACCCAGGAGTGGGGCACGCTGTCATACGCTTTTTTGTAGTCAATCCATGTCATGCTTAGATTTCTCTGTTTCTTTCTGTTGTTTTCCAAAATAGCCCTGTTGATTAGCAGCTGGTCTTTTGTCCCATACGTTTTTCTGCTGCATCCTTTTTGTTCTGGGCTTATGATGTTGTTTTCTTCTGCATGGCTGTAGATCCTGTCAACTATGACTCCAGTTAGTATTTTGTAGGTTGTAGGCAAGCACGTTATTGGTCTGTATTTACTTGGATTCTGGGTCTCATGGGACTTTGGCAGTAGTATTGTTTTTCCTTTCGTCAGCCATTCTGGTGCTTCTTCTTCTGCTGTTATTATTTTGTTGAAGCACCTCGTTAGATTTCCACTAAGTGATGTTAGCTTTTTCAACCAGAAGTTCTTAATCATGTCTGGTCCTGGTGCTTTCCAGTTGCTGCTTTTTCTTATTTTTTCTTCAACTTCTTTTACAGTTATTCTGTCCATGTCCATCTCTGAGATGTTTCTCACCTTTTCGCTGTTGTAAAGGCTTCCAATCCATACTGCACCATCATTATGGTTGACTTCATTCTCATAGATGTTCTTCCAGAAATGCTCCACTTGTTCTTTTTCAGGGGGTCTTTCTACATTTATTTGGGCATTCTTTAATTCTCTAAACAGTTTTGTTGGATTGTCTTCAAACATCCCATTTTGTTTCTTTTCCTTGTCCAATCGTATGTATCTTGCCAATCTCTTTGCCTTTGCCGACAGGTCTAGCTTTTTCCTGGCAATGCTTTGTCTGATCTTTTGTTCATTGTCCAGCCTTTCTCTTTGGATTAGTACATTTACTTTCCTCCTTCCCAGTTCAGATCTTATTTCACGAATTGTGACTGGGGATGAGACTTGGGTACACCACTTTGAACCTGAAACAAAACGCCAATCCATGGAATGGCATCACGCAGACTCCCCACGCAAGAAAAAGTTCAAAATGGCTCCCTCTGCAGGAAAGGTTATGGCCACCATCTTCTGGGACATAAAAGGGGTGATTCTGGTGGACATTATGAAGAAAGGACAATCAATCAACTCGGAGGCATATATTGCTACCCTACAGAGACTCCAGAGACGTATAAAGCGAGTTCGACCGGAGAGAAAACTGGAAGAAGTCATTCTTTCACGATAACGCAAGACCACACAACAGTTTGCAAACAAGAGAGGCCATCACAAAAATGCGCTTGACTGTGTTACCCCACCCTCCATACAGCCCGGCTCTGGCACCTTCAGACTTCCCTTTGTTTGGCCAATGAAGGATGCTATTCGTAGAAGAAAGTTTCTGAGTGACGATGAGATTGTTGAGGAGGTTAAGAGGTGGCTCGAGCGGAACCCAGCGGACTTTTACCAGCAAGAAATAAAGGCCCTTGTTTCGAGGTGGAGGAAAGCCGTAGAAAAGGAAGGAGACTATGTGGAAAAATAGAAACTTGTAAAAAAGGTATGTAACTATTTGTGTACAAATTTTCTGGAACTTACAAGGAAACTTGGAAAAAAAAAAAAAAGGTGGGGCAAAATATATTGAGTGGCCCTCGTATAAATTAATTGAAAATGAAAATGAAAATGAAATGAAAATGAAAAGGTTTATTGGCAGACTATAGTCCATATGACAAATATTATTCATACAATGACAGTTCATATACTAATATAAGGATAGAAATATATACAACTGATTAGAAATAATATTGCACTGTCGAAGTTAAGTGGAGCTACAGACAGACATTTTCGTACCAAGAAGTCCATAGCTTAGAGGATAAATGGCAGGCCTCATGGATAGCTTGGATGATCGGGTTGGTTGATTTTTTAATTCTTTGCATTAGACTGTGTTGAGCACGTCTTGTTACCTCCGGGAAGCTCGGGACATTGCGGGTAGCAAACATTTGCGAAGCTGAGCATCTCGGGGGTAATTTATGTAAGAGTCTAAAAGACCTGTTGTACAGCAAATTTAGGGTTCTGCCAGAACCTTTTTTATAATTCACCCAGAGTTGCTGACCGTATATATTACTGCAGAAAGTACGAAAGAGTGTCTTTAGCTTCACTTGTACAGAAACGAAAGTTCCTTATGGTCATATTCGCTTTAGCACACAGGCTTCGATATTGTTTTCTTATATCCGAGTCATCACTCAAGGAGCTGGTAATAATTTGACCCAAATACTTAAACTCTTGTACTTCCTGAATTACTTCACCATTCATTTTAAACCTTATATCAGCTGGCTGATTACAGCTTTTAGGATGAAATTGCATAAGCTTAGTTTTTGTAACATTAAAAAGAATATCATGTTTCGGCGAATACACTTCGCAGACGTTTAGTAGCCGATCCAGACCTTTAACAGAGGGACTTATTAACACCATATCATCGGCATAAACTAAGTTATTTATCCTTGTGTTATCTATACAACATCCCACTGTTGCCTCATTAAGTGAAGCAATTAATCCGTCAATATACACATTAAACAGCATAGGGGAGAGCAAGGAGCCTTGTCTCACCCCGCAAGAGGAGCCAAAACACTCGGATAGTACATTGCCCCACCTAACAGTGAAAGATTGGTGGGAATACCAAAATTTCAATAAATTTAATATGTACATGGGAACCTTCCTGTCTTCTAGTTTTGCAAATAAAATATTGTCGTTCACCCTATCATATGCCTTACTTATATCAAGGAAACAGCTATAAATGGTTGAATTACTGTCAATGTATTTAGATATTGTTTCTTTAAGTACATAGATACACAGATCAGTTGAGTGGGACCTTTTAAAGCAGGAAGCGACAGCAATAGGCCTGTAATTATTGCTGGACTGAATGTCTCCGTACCTATTTTTGACCAGGGGCAAGATATATACCCTCATGAACTCTGCAGGGATATAGCTATGAGCAAGCATGGCTGATAGGAGCAATGATATATGCAGACATACTACGTCATTTGCATATTTTAAGTGCTCATTCGATAAGTCATCTACCACTGACGCAGAACTAGTCTTTAACTCTTTAATTAACCTCTTTACTTCAGAAAATGATATCAAAATATTTTCCCTTGTCCCTCCCAGAATCGTTTCGCTGCAATCTATCTTAAGATTATCCCTACTCACACTGTTAAGAATGTTAGAGTAGTGGTTTTTCCACAGCTTTGCAATTTCATCCTCCCCCGACACCCCATCGATTGTCGGAGGGAGGACATTTTTGATACCCGTTTGATTCTTAACAAATTTCCAAAATTTGTTATTATTGTTATTTATGCGAGCTTCACAGGCTTTTGATGCTCGAATAGACTCTTCTTCCTGTTTACATCGCCTTATGGCCCCGACTTCTACACATATTCATATATACTGGTCCTAATCTGGGTCTACCATGAAAGAACCACAAATCATAGGCGTCTTTCGATTCCCTCTTCAGGGGGGCAATAAAATCATTCCATCCAGGAATAACCTTAGTATGATAGTTGTAAGATTTAATCAGGGGGCTTCCTGCTTCTCTTAACAGGGATATTATCTTACTATAATACCTATCTATGAGTTTACAGTGATAATCATTTGAGCAAGGATTATTACAGGCAAGGTGCAAAATTTGTAAATTATTAAAGAGGTGACATGTTCTGTCTTTGTATTCCATTTTCTGCTGCATATTAACATTGGACAAATCGACGCGATTATTCTTACCTATTGAGTTCTTGTTAAGTCGTGTTGCGCATAAATTGGTAACGTTAATTAATATTTCTAATGGTCTATGATCAGAAAGAAGGAAATCATGCAAAATATGAACTCTAACAATTCGATCCTTTAGATTATTACTGGAGACAATGATCAATCCAACTGGTGGTACCACTCATATCGCTAACGTATGTAAAATTACCACTGACTACCCCTAATACATCTACATCACTTATACTTAAATTGGCCGACTCGCACATGTTACCCAATTCTACAAAGAATTCCGAGTTCACATGTGCGTTAAAGTCCCCCATTATTATACAGTGAGAATATTTGGGGTTATCTGATAATGACTTAATTTTGTACACCGAATCAATGTATTCATCTAGATTACTGCCGTTGTTGTATGGTAAATAGCAGTTTACAATTAATATGCAATCATTGTTCGCTTGTAATTCAATGCCTAACAACCTTACATTATCGCTTGTTAAAAATTTAATGTTTTGACAAATTTTTCCTTAATAAGAAAGCAACACCACCAAAAGGCCTACCGTACATTAATTCATCTGACAAGTCTACTGCGCGTGCCTCTCCTTCTTCGGTGGGAGGGGGGGGGGAACTGCGCACCGACCGAGGCGTAATCGAACACCTCTCCTCTGCAGTGGGAGGCAGGGAAGAGGGCAATGATGCCTCGACTCTCGGCATTGGACCGTCCCTGTTCCTCATTGTGAGATCGGGAGCAGGGGTCCTTTCCTGAACGGGAGGGGGGTTGACCGCTACCCCTGCATGCTGCGTTTCCACCCCACCTTCAGGGGGGAGTTGGAGGCGGGGATTTCGTTTCCCCCGCTGCCCGACGCGCTTCTTGGAGATCTGGCTTGCTGAACTACTTCCGAGTAACTGGGCTTTGGGAGGAGCGTCTCTTTCAACGCATCTAACTGTGACCGGAACTGTTCTATCGAAATCGCGTTTTTCTGATTTGACACCACGTGTTGGTGTTTCAGTTCAACTATCGACTTTTGTACCTCATTATACTGTTTGAGGAGCACCGAGACGTTTACGTCACCCATAGAGATTACCAATATTCTATGGAAGTTAGTAACGTAAAAGGTAATATTATTCTCATTATCCCGGAGGGTCGACACTTTATTTATAATGTCTTTCAGGGTATTCTCGTTTTTAGAATTGCCTCTACGAGTTGGGAGGGAAGCACCGAACAGGGTGTTTAATTGTACCCTCGCATGTTCTATTTCTTCTGAATCATAAAAATCATGACAGACAGATACAAGAAGGTCCGACCTAATGTGATCTACTTTGTCGAATATAAAACATAACAAAGGATTTTCTACAAGATTTACAGCAGACGACCCCATTGTATCTGTAACGACTTGCGGGGGAGCGTAGCTGGTGGGGGCTGGTTGGGGGTGGAGATGGGGGGAACGCCGAAAGGGGTCCCACTTTTACGTCCCTTTAAATCATGCTCGGGATACCAACGGTTCGATGTTCAGGCATCTTTTCACATTAATTATGTAACTATTTCTAAGACAAAAAGTATACACGCGGAGTCACTGTACGATTATACCGTAATGAAATATACATTTCCCGCGATCACCGTCAAAACTTTTACTATTAAACGGAAAATTCGCAGTGTATATGATGGGGGTAGGGCGGGAGAGGGGAACGGGATGGGGATGCTAAAAGGAGTGCCCACTCCTTGTCCCTTTAAATCATGTAAGCGTGTAAGTTTGTAAATACATCTAAAGTAATAAAACCTATTTATTTGCTTGGTCTTTCATTTAAGATTTCAGAGCCTTTCCCTGGCCTTTTGAAAATATTTTGAACAGTTTATGTAGTTAAAATTCACTCGTTCATTCGTTTAGTTCGCTCATTCGTTCGTAATTTTTCAAAGGGCTCACCCGCTCGTTCGTTCGTATGCCCGCTATTTCAAGGTCACTGTTTACCTCCCTCCTCATAGGTCCAAGAAGGTAGTGCCGGATGTCGTTAGAAAATTTTGAGGATATATTATATGTATTGTTACTAATTAAGTATTGTGGGCCATCTAATAAGATTGTAACTGGGTAATCTTGGCACATTTACAAATTTTATTGTATAGGTGCATACCGGTTCACTGACTTTAAACCCTGTTAATTTGATAGTAAGACGGAGCACAAAACTGAGAAGCGTCACTGGCACTGGCCTTCTATCCTTTAGTATAACTTAAAATGGTACGATCCTCGTATTTATTCTATATTCTGGACCAAAATCTTTCTTATTGGTGGAAAATACACTGCAGCTGAATTTGTTAGACGCCACCAGGGATAAAAAAATTAACGATTACTGCCCACTCAATGTCGTCCCCATTCGCATTCGTGGTCCACATTTGTGAATGTACCAAAGTAAAAAAATCTACATTTAAGAAAAGCGTTTACATTCTCAATCGCGGCAAACGCGCTTATTGGAAATGTTTAATATTTCCTAACCAAACTTATTTTAACCAGTCAGAACCTAATTTGTCGTATCCTAACCAATTCTAACCTAACCTAACCAATCGTAAACTAAACCCGACCAAATTGGGAAAAGTCGTGGATGAGAATGAGAATGGCATGAATTGGGAATAGACCGATTTGAAAGTGCCTCGTTTGAGATTCTCACTTTCTCACTTTCCCATTCTTGGGCGCGGAATCGAATGGGAATAACGATGAGTGAGAGTAAACCAATTGAATACTGAAAATTTCAACTCGTACACGATTAGTATAATTATTATATAAAGATGTACATATTAAAAATATCCGTATAAAAACAAGGTGATACTGAAATAATTGAAATACGGAGCACTTTCATATAATCATTTTTCACGCATAAGCTCCAAATATTCATACATAAACTGAAAAATTTATTTGGGTTTAATAAAGCTGTTCATTACGTTTGTGTGAAAGAAGAATTAGATATCACAGTGAAGATTATCTGAAAATACCAAATTCCATACACACTATTCGCCTGAAGGGTCTATCGTGAATTCGTGACCTTATATATAACTGTATACCACGTTTTTGCAACAGTGCAATCAGAGACCAAATTAAGACTTTAACGTTCCAGAAAAATAAAATAACGAAATTGGTATTGCATTTATATTTAAAAGTTAAAAGTTAAAAAAGTAATGTGAGACTTCATTCTTTCGTTTGTCTTTATACTAACCATTCCTTGTTCAATATCACTAACAACTGGCTTCAAACTGATCCAACGATCGCTCGTTCGTGACGTCGAATCATCACAGAGACAGACGCGGTACGAACAGTGGTAGAAACCCCGCACCCAAGAATTCACTTTCATCTCATTGTTGCAAGTGTTTTTCGTTCCGAGTGTTTGGCTTTTTCCGTATGTAATCCAGTCATAGCGTCTGTATGGCACAGAACTGATGCAAACCCGTAAGTGAGAGTCGAAAAATCTGAAGATAAAGGTAAATTATTACATACCCATAGCTTCGGTGTAATTGTCTAACATACTCGTTATTTTTAAAATTTCAGCTTCGTTTTTCATGAATTAAGTAAAAATTAATATAAGATAAGAAACTTACTTGCAGTTATACACTTCGCCTTTGCACCTTCGATGTTTACCACAGTATTGAGTTTCAGGAAGGTAGCAACCTCTCACTTTGGCGTGTTGGTAAAAACCGCAATTTTGCCAACAAGAACCGCCAGTATTCAAATCTACTTCATTTTCGATGTATCCCTAAAGTTATTTTATAAAAGTAAACCTTCGAAAGAATTATACACTTAATTTTCACCACATTAAGAGCTTTTAGAAGCCAAAACCAACCTGAATTGCAGTTTTAAAAGTAAAATTCGTGTGCCTATACCTGAAGTAGCTCTGTTATCATCACAAATGTTTGGCTTTCAATATATTTGTTCGGATCACATCTTCTGTGCCCATTAGACACTGTATCCATTATCCCGAGAGCACTTTTGAGAATCCCACGAGAGTAATGCTCGTAAAGTTCAGTCGATAACTGCCGTTCGAAATTGAAATTACCTGCAAGATTTTCAGACGCTTTGGATAGGTTATGTTCCAGCGAAAGAAATATTTTTTATTAGAATTTCTTAACAAATTAATGAAGGTTTTAATCTCTCTCTCTCTCTCTCTCTCTCTCTCTCTCTCTCTCTCTCTCTCTCTCTTTCTCTCTCGATGTTGGGGAGTAATATCGAGGCGACTGATTTGGAAAAGGACTTGGGTGTGAAAATTAGCAGCAACCGTAAGTTTACGAAACAGTGCGTAGAGGTGGAAAAGAAAGCCCAGAAGCTGTTGGGTTATATCAAGAGGCAATTTCAGTTTCGGAACAAGGAGATTGTGCTCTCTCTGTACAATTCCCTGGTTCGGCCGCACCTGGAGTATGCTGTGCAGTTCTGGTCGCCCACCCTCAGGAAAGATATTGAAAGGCTGGAGCGAGTGCAGGCAAGGGCCACAAAGTTAATCCCTTCCGTTAGGCATATGGGCTACAATCGACGGTTACGCGCCCTGAACTTGTTTCCGCTGGAAACTCGGAGGCTGCGCGGTCAACTCATCGAGGTTCCCAAGTTCTTACGCGGGTTCAACGATGTCGATTTTAGAAGTATGATTAGTTTAAATGATAACCCAACTCGCAACAATGGTTGGAAGTTGGATTTAAAAAGGTTTAGGACTAGTGTGTGTGGAAATTACTTTACGTATAAGATCTGTGACACATGGAACAGTTTACCTTCAGAAGTTGTGAACAGTTCTTCTGTGGATCATTTCAAGAAAAGGTTAGACCAAATCTTGCAAACTATTTGAGTGTGTAGAAAATTTTCCCTGGCACCCGTTGCCATTGGTACCTCCTCGGTATGGGCCGCAAGGCCTTTTGAGGTACCTCTTTTTCTTGTAACTCCTCCTTGTAACTCTCTTTCTCTCTCTTTCTCTCTCTCCTTTTCTCTCTTTCTCTCTCTCTTTTTCTTTCTTTCTCTCTTTCTCTTTCTCTCTCTTTCTCTCCCTCTCTCTTTATCTTTCTCTCCCTCTCTCTTTCTCTTTCTCTCTCTTTTTCTTTCTTTCTCTCTTTCTCTTTCTCTCTCTTTCTCTCCCTCTCTCTTTCTCTTTCTCTCTCTTTCTCTCCCTCTCTCTTTCTCTCCCTCTCTCTTTCTCTTTCTCTCTCTCTTTCTCTTTGTTTCTCTCTTTCTCTTTCTCTCTCTTTCTCTCCCTCTCTCTTTCTCTTTCTCTCTCTTTCTCTCCCTCTCTCTTTCTCTTTCTCTCTCTTTCTCCGGTCACCCCTGCTTCAACGCAGCCTAAGTGGTTCAATTGTGACATCGCTTCGGCTATCCGAAATAGGAAAGTAGCGTATAGGAGGGCGAAGGCCAATCGTTCCCACGAGAACACTGAAGCGTATGTCCGCCTGTGTAGGGAAGTGAAGGCGAAGGTTAGGCTAGCGAAACGTAACGAAGAACTACGGGTGGCCAGCCTCTGCAAGGAGAACCCTAAGGAATTCTTCAGTTATGTTAATAGATAAAGGACGGAAGCGGCGTTCTGCGGACCTCCGACGCGGACATCGCTAAGGTGCTTAATGAGTACTTTGCGGGAGTGTTCACCAGGGAGGATACCCGCGTCATCCCCGAGCCAGGCGTGAGGCACGAAGGTGCTGGCCTGGATAGTGTTAGATGTACCGCGACAGTCGTTGCCGATAGAATAGACAAACTGAGTGCGTTTAAGGCTCCTGGGCCAGACCAGTTTCTCCCCAGAGTGTTGCGAGAAGTGCACGACCAGGTGGCTCCCCACCTGGCTACAGTCTTCAACAAATCGTTGGAGATGGGCCAGGTGCCTGGTGACTGGAGGGAAGCCAACGTGACCCCTATCTTTAAGAAAGGGGATCACGAAAGTCCAGGAAACTATCGTTCCATTAGTCTCACTTCAGTTGTAGGTAAATTATTAGAAGGGATAATAGCTGATAGGATCGTTGACCATCTGGATTCCTACAAGCTGCTTGGGGACTCCCAACATGGGTTTAGACGGCATAGGTCGTGTCTCACCAACTTGCTCGAGTTTTTCCACGTCATGTTGAGTGAGTACGATAAGAGTAGGGCAATTGATATACTTTATCTCGACTTTCAGAAAGCCTTTGATAAGGTACCTCACCGCCGGCTAACGGCGAAAGTGCGCGCACTGGGTATCGGTGGGGAAATAGGTAGGTGGATTGAAAACTGGCTGAGGAATAGGCGGCAGAGGGTGGTAATTAAAGGGGCTAGATCGGGTTGGGCCTCGGTCACTAGTGGGGTTCCTCAGGGTTCCGTTTTGGGGCCACTGTTGTTTATCATTTACATAAATGATATCGACGGTGGCATCGTCAGTCGGATCGCCAAATTCGCTGATGACACCAAGCTTGGGGCCAATGTTGGGACGCCCGAAGCGATCGAGGAACTGCGTGCGGACCTAGGTAGGATAGGAGAGTGGTCCGAAAAATGGCAAATGCCGTTTAAATTGGGTAAATGCAAAGTGATGCACATTGGCTACGCCAATCCCAAGTCGGACTACTCGATGTTGGGTAGTAATATCGAGGTGACTGATTTAGAAAAGGACTTGGGTGTGCTAATTAGCAGCGACCTTAAGTTTACGAAACAGTGTGTAGAGGTGGAAAAGAAAGCCCAGAAACTATTGGGTTATATCAGGAGGCAATTTCAGTTTCGGAACAAGGAGATTGTGCTCTCACTGTACAATTCCCTTGTTCGGCCGCACCTGGAGTATGCTGTGCAGTTCTGGTCGCCCACCCTCAGGAAAGATATTGAGAGGCTGGAGCGAGTGCAGGCGAGGGCCACAAAGTTAATCCCTTCCGTTAGGCATATGGGCTACAATCGACGGTTACGCGCCCTGAACTTGTTTTCGCTTGAAACTCGGAGGCTGCGCGGTCAACTGATCGAGGTTTTCAAGCTCTTACGCGGGTTCAACGATGTCGATTTTAGAATTATGTTTAGTTTAAATGATAACCCAACTCGCAACAATGGTTGGAAGTTGGATTTGAAACGGTTTAGGACTAGTGTGTGTGGGAATTACTTTACGTATAAGATCTGTGACACATGGAACAGGTTAACTTCGGAAGTTGTGAACAGTTCCTCTGTGGATCAGTTCAAGTAAAAGTTAGACCAAATTTTGCACACTATTTGAGTGTGTAGAAAATTTTCCGTGGCACCCGTTGCCATTGGTACCTCCTCGGTATGGGCCGCAAGGCCTTTTGAGGTACTTCTTTTCCTTGTAACTCCTTGTAACTCTTTCTCTTTCTCTCTCTTTATCTCCCTCTCTCTTTCTCTTTCTCTCTTTTTCTCTCCCTCTCTCTTTCTCTCTCTCTCTCTCTCTCTCTCTCTCTCTCTCTCTCTCTCTCTCTCTCTCTCTCTCTCTCTCTCTTTCTCTCTCTCTTTCTGTTTCTCTTTGGCCTACATTCTACGGAAATGGGGAATACTTTGGTTCGGATGGGATACATTTTAACCAGAAGGGGAAAAAGAAGTATGGTGATTTACTGAACATTAATTTGTATAATCTTTTTAAACTAGGACCCCCCCAAACCAGCAACTGATCCTGCTCCCCAAACAGTTAAACCTACTCCCCCAGCAGTTAGTCCCCCTCCAACAGCAGGTAGTCCCCCTCCCCCAGTAGTTAGTCCCCCTCCAACAGCAGGCAGTGACTCTCCTTCCACGTTGGAGGGGGCTCAGGCTCCTGCGGAGATTGTCCCGTCGTTAATGAGGGGCTCTTCAACTCCCGACAGCCCTGGCTGTTCGGGAAACGGGTCGTACTAGGGGGCGGTCAGAATAGGGGAGGCTCCCTCCGTGCAATGCTTTTTAATGCTAGGTCGATCAGGAACAAGTTTGGCGAGCTACGGGCGCTCTTAGCATCAGAATACCAGGATATCGTTGCTATCACCGAGTCCTGGATTCATACTGATCGTAGGGACTACGTTGGGGAGTTCGAAATTCCCGGGTATAGAATGTTTCACAAAGACCGCACCCGTGGGAGGGGGGTGGGGTACTAATATACGTCAGAGACACGTTGAGTCCGGTTGACTGCCAGTTCCGGTCGGAACGGGAGCTGCTTGGCGTCGATCTGAACGTGGGAGGGACGAACTATAGGTTAATCTCGGTGTACAGACCTCCGCATCTCTTCCTCGAGGAGGATACAGCCCTGTACACCGAACTCAGTAGCCTGCTAGGGGATAGGGTGTGTGTAGTTTTAGGAGACTTCAACTGTCGCGGCATAAAGTGGGAAAACAGGACTGCCGATGCTGAAGGGAGGAGGCTAGTTGACTTTGCTGATGAGAACTTCCTCACTCAGTGGGTCAACGAGCCTACACGAGGCGAAAGCGTTCTAGACTTAGTATTCACGACCGAAGACAACCTCGTCACTGGCCTCACCGTTGACGAATCATTGGGCGGGAGTGATCACGGTCTTATTAGGTTCCATGTGTGCGTCACTCGGGTGAAGCGTAGTAACTCGAGAGGCAGTAAGCTCGATCTCCGGCGGGCGAACTTTGTTAGCCTCAGGGATAGTGTAGGAGAGATGGGGTTAGAGGTTGGCGGCGATGTTGAGGGAGTGTGGAGTGCATTCCGGGACGAGTTTATGGTGCTGCAGTCTGCTGCCATACCCTCAAAACTGGTCACCCCTGCCTCAACGCAGCCTAGGTGGTTCAATCGTGACATCGCTTCGGCTATCCGAAATAGGAAAGTAGCGTATAGGAGGGCGAAGGCCAATCGTTCCCACGAGAACACTGAAGCGTATGTCCGCCTGTGTAGGGAAGTGAAGGCGAAGGTTAGGCTAGCGAAACGTAACGAAGAACTACGGGTGGCAAGACTCTGCAAGGGGAACCCTAAGGAATTCTTAATGAGTACTTTGCGGAAGTGTTCACCAGGGAGGATACCCGCGTCATCCCCGAGCCAGGCGTGAGGCACGAAGGTGCTGGCCTGGATAGTGTTAGATGTACCGCGACAGTCGTTGCTGATAGAATAGACAAACTGAGCGCGTTTAAGGCTCCTGGGCGAGACCAGTTTCTCCCCAGAGTGTTGCGATAAGTGCGCGACCAGGTGGCTCCCCACCTAGCTACAGTCTTCAATAAATCGTTGGAGATGGGCCAGGTGCCTGGTGACTGGAGGGAAGCCAACGTGACCCCTATCTTTAAGAAAGGGGATCACGAAAGTCCAGGGAACTATCGTCCCATTAGTCTCACTTCAGTTGTAGGTAAATTATTAGAATGGATAATAGCTGATAGGATCGTTGACCATTTGGACTCCTACAAGCTGCATGGGGACTCCCAACATGGGTTTAGACGGCATAGGTCGTGTCTCACCAACTTGCTCGAGTTTTTCCACATCATGTTGAGTGAGTACGATAATAGTAGGGCGATTGATATACTTTATCTCGACTTTGAGAAAGCCTATGAAAAGGTACCTCACCGCCGGCTAATGGCGAAAGTGCGCGCGCTGGGTATCGGTAGGGAAATAGGTAGGTGGATTGAAAACTGGCTGAGGAATAGGCGGCTGAGGGTGGTAATTAAAGGGGCTAGTTCGGGTTGGGCCTCGGTCACTAGTGGGGTTCCTCAGTTCGGCCACTGTTGTTTATCATTTACATAAATGATATCGACGGTGGCATCGTCAGTCGGATCGCCAAATTCGCTGATGACACGAAGCTTGGCACCAATGTTGGGACGCCCGAAGCGATCGAGGAACTGCGTGCGGACCTAGGTAGGATAGGAGAGTGGTCCGAAAAATGGCAAATGCCGTTTATCTTGGGCAAATGCAAAGTGATGCACATTGGCTACGCCAATCCCAAGTCGGACTACTCGATGTTGGGTAGTAATATCGAGGTGACTGATTTAGAAAAGGACTTGGGTGTGCTAATTAGCAGTGACCTTAAGTTTACGAAACAGTGTGTAGAGTTGGAAAAGAGAGCCCAGAAACTATTGGGTTATATCAGGAGGCAATTTCAGTTTCGGAACAAGGAGATTGTGCTCTCACTGTACAATTCCCTTGTTCGGCCGCACCTGGAGTATGCTGTGCAGTTCTGGTCGCCCACCCTCAGGAAAGATATTGAGAGGCTGGAGCGAGTGCAGGCGAGGGCCACAAAGTTAATCCCTTCCGTTAGGCATATGGGCTACAATCGACGGTTACGCGCCCTGAACTTGTTTTCGCTTGAAACTCGGAGGCTGCGCGGTCAACTAATCGAGGTTTTCAAGCTCTTACGCGGGTTCAACGATGTCGATTTTAGAAGTAGGGTATGTTTAGTTTAAATGATAACCCAACTCGCAACAATGGTTGGAAGTTCGATTTGAAACGGTTTAGGACTAGTGTGTGTGGGAATTACTTTACGTATAAGATCTGTGACATATGGAACAGGTTACCTTCGGAAGTTGTGAACAGTTCCTCTGTGGATCAGTTCAAGAAAAGGTTAGACCAAATCTTGCACACTATTTGAGTGTGTACAAAATTTTCCGTGGCACCCGTTGCCATTGGTACCTCCTCGGTATGGGCCGCAAGGCCTTTTGAGGTACTTCTTTTCCTTGTAACTCCTTGTAACTCTCTCTTTCTCTTTCTCTCTCTCTCTCTCTCTCTTCTCTCTCGGGCAAGAAGGCTGCGAAGCCGAAGCCTGAGACCCCAGTTGCTCCTGTCAGGACCTCCAACCGCTTTAGTCTCCTGCGCTCGAAGGAGGAAGACACTGTTTTGATTGGAGACTCGCAGATCAGGGGCCAGGAGAAGTACTTTGCTTCTGCAAACCGACCGGGACGGGGGGGAAGGTAAGGTGCTTACCCGGGCGGGGAACGGCGCACTTAAGGAAGGAGGTAGAGAAGCTGCGCGTAGCTAGTCAGAGGACTGCGATCGTTGTTCACGCTAGTGGCAACGACCTGTTCCTCAAAGGCGGTAGGGTAGGTCTTACAGAAGGGATCATCAACGAGATCATGTCTCTTGCGGATGATCTAAAACTGAAGACAGACAGGGGAATGTTGATGGGTATTTTACCGCGGATGAATGCCAGTGACCACGCGCTCAGTAAGGTCATTGGCATCAACGAGAGGGTGCAAGACTTGTGCGTCCCGCTGGGCGTGAGGTTTATTGACCCGTTCGACGCATTTTCGGGTAGGGGGGACCTTTACCAGAGGGATGGTGTCCACCTCAATGACAAGGATAAATGTGTGCTAGGCGCGCTGCTCGACCGGCACCTATATAGTATTAGATTTATTTTCTTATTTCTCATTATAGTGAATCATATCCATTAATTTAACAAAGGTTGGTTCGACTTCTGTACGGATATATATTCCGTATTTTCAAACCACTACAACCATAAACCGTTCCGGTTGCCTCGTTAAAATCTGCTGGTTTAATTGGTTTAAAAGCACTGAATAGTGAGGTTATAGAAGAATTCTGTTTCAAATTTGTTCAGCTAACTGTGTTGCTGTTTTTTTCCTTCAGGTTTGATCGGTGTATCATAGTAAAGTGTATTAGATTGCATTTATGTTTAAATTCAATCATCTATTTCAAATTAGGCTGTTATAAGGCTGTTCGGTATAACATTTCCCTTTCAGAAAACAGGCAATCAATCTTCTTTATATTCAAGTATTATCAAGGTAAAGTGTTTACAATTAAACTACTAAGGTAATGGTTTATTTTGTTTTCATAGAATAAGACAATTACTTCCAACTAAAGAGGGTGTTAAACTATAAACAAGTTTAACCCTCTGATAGCATAAAATTTCTATCAGCTTTTAAACGAGAAGGAAATTCTCGTTGAAGATCTAGAGAGTAGACTAGAACAACTTTGTAAGCATCAATGTAAACTTTCGGAACTTAATGATAAAATTCAGTGTAGTTTAGAGGATCAAGAATATTTAGATGATTTAAAAGAATCGGAGGAAAGGGATTTAGAAATTCGAAAATGCATTTTTAAAGTGAAAAATGTATTAGCTCAAATAAAGGATGCAAAGGAAAAAATTAATAGTTCTGGAAATGCAGCAAATAACCTAGAAAATAGCTTTTCAAACGCCGAGAAATTTCAGTGACTTCATGAATGGGTTAAGTGCTATTTTGAAGCGTAATGCTGCACCATCTAACCTTCAGTGCAGAAATTTCAGTGGTTCTACTGACAAGCACCAGTTTAAAGACTTTCTTAGTGTTCAGTTCGAGAATTTGATAGGTGTTCGTACTGATCTGACAAATTCTGCCAAATTATCATACTTGAAGGGGTACTTGAGGGACATAGCTTATCAATCAATTAAACATTTGTCAAATGTTGATGACAATTATGAGATAGCTCTAGACATTTTAAAAGATCTCTTTCTAGACATCCCTTATATAATTGATGAGTCACTCAAGAAATTAGTTACGGCTAATGAAATTGATGACTTTCAATATGATAAATTAAATAACTGGCTTAGTGAAATTCGAGCTATGGTTCTTGATCTCAAAAATTATGAGGTGGATTTAATGGATGAAACCTCGTCTGGTAGTTTGTTGTTGGGTCACATCTTAATGAGTAAATTACCTATTTCATTCAAGAAGGAAATTGTTCGCAAATGCGAATCCAATTACCCTTCTCCAAATCAAATTTTTAAGAATTATGGTGAGATTATTAAAACTTTGTCCAGATTAAAGTCTAGTAAAGCCAAGTCTAATCAAAATCTCAAAACGTTCTATAAACCCAATAATGTGGTAAAAAACATTAAAAGTGAAGAACCTAAAGCCACTCTTCAAACTTTTCAGACTGCAGCCTCAAATATGCCTCAACCTAAAAAGGTCGGTCCTAATTTTAAAAAGTGTAAATTTTGTGATGGCGACCACTCTTTAATTCGCTGTTCTAAATATGATACGCTTCAAAAAAGACTTAAAAGATGTCAAGAAATCGATTTATGCTCTCATTGTTCGAGCATCAGACATTTGGGAAATAATTGTCCTGGTAAAGCTAACAAGCTCTCATTTTCTTGCGCAACCTGCGGTTTGAACTCTCATATTTCAGCATTATGTCCCAAGTTGGGTTCAAATAAAATAACTAATGGAGTCGAGACTCAGGTAAACAGTGTATCGGTGCATGCATTGTCTTCGGAGAATCATATATTTCGAAGTCGCGGCGTCTTGTTACCTACCATGACTCTAGAATTTGTAAATCAAAATAATGTCAAATCAGTTAGGTGTTTGCTAGATTTAGCTTCACAAAGATCATATATCAGACCCTCAGTTCTAGATGGTTGGGACTGTCAATTAAAGCAAAAACCTAAATTCGAATGTCTAATAAGAACCTTTATTGGATCTCAAGTTAGAGAAATTCAAGAAGTGGAGTTGGGTGTAAGGCTGAATCCATCTAAAGCACTCTCAAGAACTTCATCGTAGATGAAAAGATGGATTTAGATTATACCGTTCCAGAATTAAAAAACGTGATTTCTCAACTTCAAGAAGAAGGAATTACGTTCGGGACAAGTCCTTCTATAACCTTCAGAATGATTTCGTCTCAAACATTGAAGGATTAATTGGAATTGATGTGCTTCAAGATTTTATGCCATTCTCCTTCGTAAAACTCAAGAATGGTACTGCCATATCAGTTTCTCAAGGACTTATACCTATTGGAGAGTTGGATACTTTAAGAGTCCAATTCAACATTCCAGCAACAGTCGTAGATCTGTCAAGGAAACTCGTCAGTTTTCTTCAAGAACTCCTGTTAAAAATTATGACTAGAAAGATCTGAAATTGATCAACAAAATTCCCTTCCTCTGACTGAGACTGATGGATCAAGTTTCAATTCAAGTTTTGATTCGAGTTTCACGGCAGCGGAGCAATCTGCTGTTCGAGTTTTAAAACCTACTAATTCAGGGCTTTCGGGGTGTAAAAACCCTTGGCATTGTTCCCTTTTTAAACTTAATCAGGGCTTTCGGGGTGTAAAAACCCTTGGCATTGTTCCCTTTTTAAACTTAAATCAGGGCTTTCGGGGTGTAAAAACCCTTGGCATTGTTCCCTTTTTAAACTTACTAACCCCTCAAGTGAAACACGAATCGAAGCTTAGCTTCAAATATTCAAATACCCTGTTTAAATCAGGACTCAAATGATTTACAGATTCGAGTCTGGAGATGGGAAGAGTTCGCTTGCGGTCTTCAACGATGATGAACCGGGTCTTCATTCTATCGTGAACTGTGTCGTGAATCCGACCCCAAGTTATTTCAATCCTTTGTGTCACTGTAAATCCGACTCCGATCTAGACTTAGGTTGGAAAATTTATATAAATTGGAGTCTATAGGTATAGATGAGAGTTCAAATGGTAGTTTGGATGAGATCAAGGTTAAACAATTTAATGACTCTATACATCTGTCTGGTGGCCAATATTATGTGGAGTTACCGTGGCATGAAGAGCTAATTAACCGTATTCCATCTAATCATAAAATAGCATTGGCAACTCTAAAAAGGGTAATTGGATTTCTCTAAGAAAAACTTGCACTCTAAATATGCTGATGTATTTAAACAGCAACTAGATGATGGGATAATTGAAAGGTTTGATGTGACTCCAGACCAATATCAGAACTACATCTGGATACCTCGTAGGCCGGTCATTAGGGTAGGAGATCAAGTTACAACTAAAATAAGGCCAGTTTTCAATTGTAGTTTGAAAACAGGTGAAGCTCCTTCTCTTAATGAAGCTGCATATCCTGGTGTAGACCTCATGAATTCACTGTTTACCTTATTATGCTCATTCAGAACCAATCAATACGTAATCCTTTCAGATATAAAGAAGGCATTTCTTCAAATCAAGCTCAAGCTTGATGTTGATAAAAATAGGTTTTGTTTTTTCTGGGAGAGGAGGGTCATTATTAACTTATCGGTATACTACCATAGTATTTGGTCTGGCCAGTTCACCTTTCATACTCAACTATGTCATTAAATATCACGCCAATCAGTATCTAGATGATTTATGCTCTGAGTTCTCAGAAACATTTTTATGTGGATAATTTAATTTTCACGAATTCAGATCCAGAATTACTTCTGGAATTATACTCCACTTTAAATCAGAGAATGTCTGAGGGAGGTTTCAACCTAGATCATGGAACACTAATCTAGACTGTCTCAAAAACATAATGGTTCAAGATCAAAATGTTGTTCAACATGAATGCTTGGAAAAGGTGCTGGGTTATCACTTTGATGTAAGTCGGGACTTAATCTTGCTGTCAGAATATGATCTAGACCCTGAAGCTTGTACCAAGCGCCAAATCCTTTCCCAAATTTCTAAAATTTTTGATCCATTATCCTTTACCTCCCAGTTACCATTCGGGGTAGGCTTCTCATGAGAAAATTGTGGAAGCTTAAGTTGTCTTGGGATGAGAACAGTCGGTCAAGATGAATTGAAGGTTTGGACTAAGATTTACAAAGATCTTCAAGAACTTTCAAATCTTTCTTTCAAACGTTCAGCTTTCGATTCTAGCGACTCTGCTTCATTAGTCATTTTTTGTGACGCTAGTGCCAGTTGTTACGGATTTGCAGTCTATGCAGTTGGCCCTTCAGGATCAAACTTAGTTTTTTCCAAGGCTAAAGTGGCTCCTATTCAAGCACGTACTTTACCTACTTTGGAATTACTTTCAGTTTATCTAGCGTTCAAATGTCTTCCTCAATTTCTCTCATCCATTAAAGCTCAGTTCTCAAATATCAAGATTTTTGTTGATGCTCAAATTGTGCTGTCTTGGGTCATTTCGTCAGACCTCAATGTCAAAATAAAAAACATGTTTGTTCGAAATCGAATTCAGGATATTAGACATATGCTCAAGAAATTCAAACTAAATTCATATTTCAATATCATTTAATTATGTCTCGACTAAAGAAAACCCCGCAGATCTCATTACTCGGGGAATATCATTTAGAATTTGAGAACAATCTAGAACTCTGGATGCATGGTCCTGAATGGTTAGTTCTAGATTCATCCTTTTGGCCTAAATATGATCTTCAGTGCCTATCTAACCCAAACAAATTAAAGACACAATCACTACAATTACATCTGTCACTTTAAATGCTGGTAAAACTGAACCCATTCTTGACATCAAACGGTTTTCAACATTCACAAAGTCTATAGAATCACGCTTATGTACTAAAGTTTGTTTTCAAATGCAGAAGGAAACCCAATGTAGACCTGGATAGGGGTAGTAGGTTGTATTGGTTATACATCATGCAACTTGAATCCTTTGACAAAGAAAATCAATTTCTTGAAACGGTTCAAGAAAATCCCAATCAGCAGTTCCCAATCTGGTTAACCGTCTGGATCTCTTTCTAGACGAAGTCAGATTGATTCGAACCAAGGGCAGACTTTCAAGAACAAACGTATGATTATGACATCATAAATCCCATATTACTGGTAAACATCATCACTTCACTGAATTAATAGTTCGAGATTGTCACTCTAGATGCAAGCATTTAGGTATTCAATCCACCTTAACAATGCTGCGCTTGCAGGGGTTTTGGATCACTAGTGCAAGACAAACCATCAAGCGTATCATTTCAAGTTGCATTACTTGCAGAAAATACAATCAATTTTCTTACAAGTATCCCAAATTCACCAATTTCCCTAAGCATCAGATGCGTTTGTTCACTCCCTATAAACATGTTGGGGTTGACTTCACAGGTCACGTTTGGGTCAAAGACCCTGACTCAGGAAAAACTGTCAAACGATTTATTTTGCTCTATACTTGTCTTCACATAAGAGAGCCATACATTTAGATCTGCTTCCTGATATGAGTACCAAATCTTTCTTGCTCTCATTCCAGAGATTCACTAATCTATATGGTGTTTGCGACAGAGTTTACAGCGACAATGCTAAAAGTTTCATTCAAGGTGGTAAGGCATTAGAAGACTCTTTAAATTCTAACGAATTTCAAGAGCACATGCGAGCCAGTGGTATCAAACACATCCGGCTTCCAGTTTATTCAGCCTGGATGGGATCTGCTTGGGAGCGTCTCATTCGAGTAGTGAAAAGCTGCCTTTTCAAAACCATTGGGCGTTCTGTTCTAGATCATTTCGATCTACTGACCTTGCTAACTAGCATTCAAAACGCTGTGAACTCTCGTCCGCTAACATACGTCTCGTCAGAGACTGAATTATCAAGCTTAACGCCTAATTCATTCCTTAAACACCAAAAGGAATCTTTGGTATTCAAGTTTGAAACTGATGATGACCCTTTATGGTCACAAAATCCCCCTACTCATAACGAACTCAACAAATCGTTTGAATTATTGAACAAAAAGTATTCTCAATTTAGACAGTGGTGGTATGAGGAGTACCTGTTGAGTCTTCGAGAACATAGTCGAGATTTATACGAATCAGACTGGGTTAATCGCATCAAAGTTGGCGATGTGGTCTTGATTAAATCAACTACTAAAACCAGACCCTTTTGGCGGATGGGACGCATCCTGCATTTGTTTGTAGGCGATGATGACAAAGTCAGAAGTGTTCAACTCAAGAGATCAGATAACGAAGTTTTAAATTATCCTATTTGTCACCTGTATCCATTAGAAATCTCGATTACTCATAATGGTGCTCGTCAAGACCTTCCAAATTCGAAAGATGTTCAAAAAGAAAAACCTAATTTAAGACCCACTAGGAAAGCTGCAATTCATTGCAAACAGAGGCTCAAGGACCTACTAAATAGGGAAGACGATTAGGATTAACATTAGATTTAAGATGGTTATGGGTTGAAAAAAGTTAAAAAAATACAAAAAAAATTATTTGGTGGTGGGTGTCATATCAAAATTTAAGACTTACTGCAATTTTAGATTTTAAATTGCAGTTTCTCCGTCGGGAGGTTATTAGATTTATTTTCTTATTTCTCATTATAGTGAATCATATCCATTAATTTAACAAAGGTTGGTTCGACTTCTGTACGGATATATATTCCGTATTTTCAAACCACTACAACCATAAACCGTTCCGGCTGCCTCGTTAAAATCTGCTGGTTTAATTGGTTTAAAAGCACTGAATAGTGAGGTTATAGAAGAATTCTGTTTCAACCTTTGTTAAATTAATGGATATGATTATGATTATCCCTGATAGCATAAAATTTCTATCAGCGGGATCAATATTATTATTTAGGATTTAATTTATGATTCGGTAAGTAATTCATAAGCTTAATTTAGTGTTAATATATAATAGTTTAGTATTCAAATACTGTTGGGTTAAAACAAAATTTTAATTCTAACAACAGAATGGTGAGGTCGAGCCCCGGAGATGACGGGCCCCCACCGGGAGAGAGATGTTGAGCCGGTGGCGGACGTACCTTCAACTGAAGGGTGCGTCAGGTACAGGTGGGTGACCTCCTTCCACGTTGGAGGGGGCTCAGGCTCCTGCGAAGTTGCCCCTCGTTGGTGAGGGCTCTTCAACTCCCGATAGCCCTGGCTGTTCGGGAAACGGGTCGTGCTAGGGGGCGGTCAGAATAGGGCGGCTCCCTCCGTGCAATACTTTTTAATGCTAGGTCGATAAGAATAAGTTTTGCGAGCTACCGCGCTCTTAGCATCAGAATACCAGGATATCGTTGCTATCACCGAGTCCTGGATTCATACTGATCGTAGGGACTACGTTGGGGAGTTCGAAATTCCCGGGTATAGAATGTTTCGCAAAGACCGCACCCATAGGGAGGGGGGGGGTACTAATATACGTAAGGGACACGTTGAGTCCGGTTGACTGCCAGTTCCGGTCGGAACGGGAGCTGCTTGCATCGATCTGAACGTGGGATGACGAACTATAGGTTAATCGTGGTGTACAGACCTCCACATCTCTTCCTCGAGGAGGATACAGCCCTGTACACCGAACTCAGTTAGCCTGCTAGGGGATAGGGTGTGTGTAGTTTTTAGGGACTTCAACTGTCGCGGCATAAAGTGGGAAGACAGGACTGCTGAAGCTGAAGGGAGAAGGCTAGTTGACTTTGCTGATGAGAACTTCCTCACTCAGTGGGTCAATGAGCCTACACGAGGCAAAAGCGTTCTAGACTTAGTATTCACGACCGAAGACAACCTCGTCACTGGCCTCACCGTTGACGAATCGTTGGGCGGGAGTGATCATGATCTGATTAGGTTCTGTGTGTGCGTCCCTCGGGTGAAGCGTAGTAACTTGAGAGGCAGTAAGCTCGATCTCCGGCCGCGGACTTTGTTAGCCTCCGGGATAGCGTAGGTGAGATGGGTTAGAAGTCGGCGGCGATGTTGAGGGAGTGTGGAGTGCATTCCGGGACGAGTTATGGTGCTGCAGTCTGCTGCCGTACCCTCAAAACCGGTCACCCCTGCTTCAACGCAGCCTAATGGTTCAGTCGTGACATCGCTTCGGCTATCCGAAATAGGAAAGTAGCGTATAGGAGGGCGAAGGCCAATCGTTCCCATGAGAACACTGAAGCGTATGTCCGCCTGTGTAGGGAAGTGAAGGCGAAGGTTAGGCTAGCGAAACGTAACGAAGAACTACGGGTGGGAAGCCTCTGCAAGGGGAACCCTAGGAGTTCTTCAGTTATGTGCTTAATGAGTGCTTAATGAGTACTTTGCGGAAGTGTTCACCAGGGAGGACACCCGTGTCATCCCAGAGCCAGGCGTCAGGCACGAAGTTGCTGGCCTGGATAGTGTTCGATGTACCGCGACAGTCGTTGCCGATAGAATAGACAAACTGAGCGCGTTTAAGGCTCCTGGGCCATACCAATTTCTCCCCAGAGTGGTTGCGGGAGGTGTGCGACCAGGTGGCTCCCCACCTGGCTCCAGTCTTCAACAAATCGTTGGAGACGGGCCAGGTGCCTGGTGACTGGAGGGAAGCCAACGTGACCTGTATCTTTAAGAAAGGGGATCACAAAAGTCCAGGGAACTATCGTCCATTAGTCTCACTTCAGTTGTAAGTAAATTATTAGAGGGGATAATAGCTTGATAGGATCGTTGACCATTGGATCCTACAAGCTGCTTGGGGACTCCCAACATGGGTTTAGACGGCATAGGTCGTGTCTCACACCTTGCTGGAGTTTTTCCACGTCATGTTGGGTTACCTTCAGAAGTTGTGAACAGTTCCTCTGTGGATAATTTCAAGAAAAGGTTAGACCAAATCTTGCACACTATTTGAGTGTGTAGAAAATTTTCCCTGGCACCCGTTGCCATTGATACCTCCTCGGTATGGGCCGCAAGGCCTTTTGAGTACTTCTTTTCCTTGTAAGTCCTTGTAACTCTTTCTTTCTCTTTCTCTTCTCTTGTGTGTGTGTGTGTGTGTGTGTGTGTGTGTGTGTGTGTTCCAAATATATTGAATTACTGATGACTGAAGCAAGTTGAGAAAATTACTTTTTAATTTATGTCCACTATAAGAATCTCCATAAATATATGTATTCATTAAATATGCAACTTTAGTTGTAATTGAATAGTAAACGCATAAGAAATTGGTTTACCTTTATCATGGAATGCGAGAATATCGTATGAGAAACGTATTGCGAAGCCTTTTGCCAGCGTCAGAGCGATCGAAATGTAAAGGCCAAAGACGAGTTGTTGAGGGGATGAATGCTTGGTGATGTCGCATATGTCGCTGTTCTTCAGGAAAATGAGAATAACAAATTGTGCATTGTGAACAATTTAATACTTTATTCTAGCATATAACGTATTTAAATAGCACTCTAAAATAATGTAACGCATTCACTCTAACCAGAGATGGGCAGCAATGTATTTGATAAATACTTAAATAAGTATTTAAATACAATTTGTATTTAAATACTGTATTTATAAATACATCTTTCCAGGGAGTACAGATTTAGTTTATGTAGGCTTTCCCAGTAGATGAGTTCTTTGCTGCCATCAATCTTGGCTGTGCAATGTCTCTGCGTTTCTTCTAGTTTATTAATTTCTTCCTTTTTATATGGGGACGTCAAAACTGAGTAGTATTCAAGTTTTGGTATGATCATTGTTCTCAGCAGGGGAATCATTACTGTCTTGTCCCTTCTTTTGAACGTTCTGAGTACCTGTCCCGCGACTCTTTTTGCTTTGTTTATTGCTATCTGATTTTGTGTTTCGAATTTGGCATCATCGGTCATTATTACCCCCCAAGTCGATCGCTTTCGTGCTTCTCTGAATTTCTTCTATCTAGAGCATAATATGCAGTCTTTTTAAGTTCCTCATTTCTACCATATCTCAACAGCTGAAATTTTCCGGTGTTAAATGTCATAATGTTTTCTTCTGACCATTTGTATATTTTGTTTGTCCCTCGGCAAGGCCTCTATTTCGTTTGCATTGCTGATTTTTCTGCTGATCTTTGTATCGCCCGCAAATGATGTTACTATACTGTTGCTGTTTACTCCACTGTCTATGTCTGTTAGCATGATAATGAACAGGAGTGGGGCCAGCACTGTACCTTCTGGTACTGAGCTGCGTACTTCTGATTCTGATGATGATACACCTTGAATTTTGACTACCTGTAGTCGATTTCTGAGGAAGTTGAAGATCCATTTTCCCACTTTGCCTGTTATTCCCATATACTTCATTTTATGTGCTATTTATACCACGATCACATTTGTCGAAAGCTTTAGCAAAATCTTTTATATATACAGGGCGTCCCAAAAAAATGTATACACACTTTAAATACTTATAAAGGCAGTGTTTATTAAAATACATTTCATTTTCAAAATGTAATAGAATCTACAGACATTATTTAATTGTTTTGTCAACGCCTGTTTTCAAACTGACCTCCGTTCTGGTCCAGGCACTGCTGATAACGCGAAGCAATGGAATCGCAAACATCACGAAACATTTCGTTTGGTATTTGTGTGCATTCTCGTTCAATGGCTGCTCTCAATTCAGCGACTGTTGCAGGTTTTATAGCGTAGACTTTGTCTTTTAAGTATCCCCATAAAAAAAAGTCTAGTGGTGTGAGGTCTGGTGAACGCGGAGGGTATTCTACGAAACCCCTTCGTCCAATCCACATCCACATCGTGCCAAGTACCACTCGCAATACTCCACTCTTCGGTCCGGATCATCTTCATTAATAGCATGGACTAATCTTGGAATGTAACTTTTCCATTGACAGCGCTTCAAAATGCGTTGGACAGACGATTCTGAAATTCCTACCTCACGACTCGCTTGCCGCACAGATTTTCTTGGACTTTGGTGATACGTTTCCAGTACTCTTTCTTGCTTTGTGGGGCTTGTCGATGTCCGTGGTCTTCCGGAACGCTTCTTGTGGACATTCTGAACAGTTCCATCGGCTTCAAACTTATCTCTAATTCGAGTGATGGTAAGTCGCGTTGGTGGATCTGTTTGAAACCCCCTCCTAAACTGTCTTTGCACTTCAACTGCGTTTTCACACTTCCAGTAGCATTTTAGAATGAATTTCCTTTTTTCAAAGCTTAGTCTGACTGCCATTATTAATTCTAATGGGTTTAACTTGGAAAGAAAGAAACATCAATTGAGCTATCAGCTGTTAAAGTGTGTATACATTTTTTTGGGACGCTATATATATATATATATATATATCTATATATATATATATATATATATATATATATATATATAATAATCAGAGCTGGGCACTTGCGGTTTTTTTTGCGGTACTGCGGTACTACCGCACTACCAAACCGGTACCGCATAACGCAGTACCGCAAAGGATCGCTGAAAGTACAGCAGTACCGCTACCGCATTTTTTGCGGTACTGCGTTATGCGGTACCGGTTTGGTAGTGCGGTAGTACCGCAGTACCGCAGTACCGCAAAAAAACCGCAAGTGCCCAGCTCTGAATTATATATATATATATATATATATATATATATATATATATATGTACAGGGTGGGCGGAAAGTAGCTCCCTATTTTGGATTGGTAAAAAAATACGTATATTATCCATTTATTTCAGAAGAAATAATATGAAAAGGTAGGTTTTCTCTAAAATTCAATGTGGGCTCCAACTCTTTCCACCAGCTTCTGGAGCCGCCCAGGAATGGCGTCCACTGACTTTAGCAGGAACTCCGGCGGGATGGAGGACATGACTTCCCGAATTCGGTCCTCCAGTTCTTCCAATGTCCTCGGTTTGGTGCGGTAGACTTCTTCCTTTACCCACCCCCAAAGAAAGAAGTCGCACGGTGTCAAGTCGGGGCTCCTGGCTGGCCATTGATGTGGACCACGACGACCCATCCAACACCCAGGGAAGTGGGCATCCAGCCACTCACGGACAACAAGAGCTAAGTGCGGAGGGGCGCCATCTTGCATAAATATCAGATCGTCGATGTTCTCCCATGTGCTGACAACCGGCCAGACCTCGTTTCGCAACATAGCAAGGTACCGCTCAGCATTCATGGTGTTGCGCAGAAGGAACGGGCCCACAACCTGATCTGAGGTCATACCACACCACACCGTTACACTGAACCGATTCTGCCGTTTTTCAGCGGTAACCGTGCGACTTCTTTCTTGGGGTGGGTAAAGGAAGAAGTCTACCGCACCAAACCGAGGACATTGGAAGAACTGGAGGACCGAATTCGGGAAGTCATGTCCTCCATCCCGCCGGAGTTCCTGCTAAAGTCAGTGGACGCCATTCCTGGGCGGCTCCAGAAGCTGGTGGAAAGTTGGAGCCCACATTGAATTTTAGAGAAAACCTACCATGTATGCCTACCTTTTCATATTATTTCTTCTGAAATAAATGGATAATATACGTATTTTTTACCAATCCAAAATAGGGAGCTACTTTCCGCCCACCCTGTATATATATATATATAACAGAAATGAACAGAATCTACAATTGGTATAAAGGCAATAATATGAAATTTAACAATGAAAATTTTTAACTGTTAAGGTACGGAAGTAGGGGAGGACCTAAAATTCATGGAATACTATACTATACTTCACATTCAGAGAAAATGTAAAGCAAAAGATTTAGGTGTTGAAATGAGTGATGATGCGGAATTTGAAACTCAAAATAAGATAGCAGTAAACAGAACATAAAGAATAACTGAACAGATACTGTACTGAGAACCTTTAAAAGAAGAGATAAGAATATAATGTAATGATTATTGAAAACACTGATCATACCCAAGTTGGAATACTGCTCGATCTTCACCTCCCCATATAAAAAGGAAGACATTAGTCAACTAAAAGGGATTCAGAGAAACTTCACAGTCAACATCAATGGATGCGAAGAACTAAATTACTGGGAAAGGTTACGTGAATTAAACTTATATTCACTGGAAAGAAGAAAAGAGAGATCCACCATTATTTACACTTAGAAAATAATGGAAGAACTAGTCTCTAATCTTACTTTGAACCCTATAACCACTCAAACAACAGTAGAAAGTAGAAAAGGAAGAATGTGTCGTTCCTAAATTAAAGGCTAGAGAGGGAATATCCTTAACGCTGAAAGAAAATAGTTTTGTGCGAGAAGACCAAGACTGTTCAACCAGCTGCCCAAAGAACTAAGGAACACGAGTGGTGTAGCTGTGGGCATCTTCAAAAGTAGGCTAGATGCCTGGCTCAGAGCAATTTCACATGAGCTGGGCGTACCTGGCTATGTGAAGTGGAGAACACAAGAAACCAACTCTTTACTTCACCAGACCAACTTAAGAGGGAAGGCAGCAGGCTTGACTTACGTGAAATGAGGAATCATCTCGCGGAACATTTGAAAGGTTGAAAGGAAAGGTGTGTATATATACACTGTATATATATATATATATATATATATATATATTTTGGCAAGGAAATGTAGTTGCAAATTGCAAGGAGAATGTATAACACACTGATTTATCCCAGAAAATGTAGCGAGAGCTATAGGACAAATGAAATCACATTCAGCTGCATGTCCGGACAAATGGAACGCAATATTATCATAATTAAAAACTGTGAAAATGAAATAGCTACACCTTTATACTAGATATGGAGAAGATCCCAAGACACTGGGAAATACCGAGCATCTTGAAAAGAGCAAACATCGTCCCTGTATATAAAGGAAGGGATAGATCTCAAGCAAAGAACTATAGACCAGTGTCCTTGACGTCGCACCTCACCAAAATTTTTTAAAGAATAGTCAGAGAGAAAATCTATGACTTCTTGGAGACATTGGAAAGATTCAACGAAAATCAACATGGATTCTGATCAGGAAGATCATGCCTATCACATCTTATAGAACATTATAACAATGAAGGCAATGAAAACTATAATGTCATATACACAGCTTTTGCTAAAGCTTTTGACAAATGCGATCATGGTATAATAGCACATAAAATGAAACATATGGGAATAACAGGCAAAGTGGGAAAATGGATCTACAACTTCCTCAGAAATCGACTACAGGTAGTCAAAATTCAAGGTGTATACACACACACACACACACACACACATATATATATACACATATATATATATATATACACACACACACAAACTCAGAATGGTCCCCTGAGAAACTTATATGTTAAACACAGACCGTGCATGGAACAAGGAACTCTTCTGGGAAAATGAAATCCACTATAGTCCGAATAAGTAATGGTAAATGGCAAATACCATAGTTTTTCTTTTTCATGATGCAAGCCCGACGTGGGCAACGGGTCTCTCGCAAAGAGGTCCCATAAATATAGCTTCCCTCACCAGCTATCTGCAAAGCAGACAGGATCCAGCTTTGGGACATGGATCTAGGGTTTAAAGCAGCCTAGCCCTGCTACATTTAGAACCTCAATATAAGCAAAAGACTCGTTGCATTCACGTCGGGCTTGCATCATGAAAAAGAAAAACTATGGTATTTGCCATTTACCATTACTTATTCGGACTATAGTGGATTTAATTTTCCCAGAAGAGTTCCTTGTTCCATGCACGGTCTGTGTTTAACATATATATATATATATGAAAATTATTTCACGAAGGTAACACGTGAAAAATATTTATGATGAATAAAACCACGAAGGAAAGGAAACACAAAATGGTGCTCAAGCGCTTTCGTCTAATGACATCCTCAGGATGTCATTAGACGAAAGCGCTTGAGCACCATTTTGTGTTTCCTTTCCTTCGTGGTTTTATTCATCTATATATATATATATATATGTTTTTAATAAAGCACATCTGACAGTCAGAAGTAATTTTTGAGCTGCGATTTCAAGGTAGGTTCTGCCGTAAGCTTGGTACAAGGACTATATTTGTCTGTGTAAAGTTTGGAATGAAAACTGATCAGTTTACAACCAAGTGTTTTCGAACAGTCACGCAATGGAAACAAACGCCTCTGTATCTGAGTTTAACTCAGCGTAAGTTTTTAAGGCTTCAGTGAGTTTTTTGCTTGCATTTCTCTTGTAACCAATTTTAGAACTAAGGAACTTTACTGATGATTGAAATCTTGGGTGGTTCGACTTTTGAACTACCTCCGCTGGAGTCTAATTTGGGACGATAACAACAGCACTATACAAGCTCAGAAGAGTACAAATTTTCCTATCTACGAGTATTCTGAAACCTTGACAATAATTATTGGACAACGCTTATTTCATTCAAATAATCTCATCATTATCATCATAATTTTAATAATAATATTATTTTACACTGTAAAATTATAACCGTAAAGTCATTAAAATGCATACATAAATGACAATAAGGTTGAAAATTCATTACAAAGGAGTTTTATTCTATATTCCTAAGGTGGAGTGACAAGCTTGACCTTCGTCAGAATGAACAATTCGGGCGGAAGAAAAACCAAGATTATTCCGTTTTGGCAATATCTGAATGTACTCGGTGGCTGTAGGCTGCAGCCAACATTGTTTCCAGTTGCATTTACAATCATGACGTGGGCACCGCGTTGGTGTGTACAGAAACTTGCCAACCTACCTTGTCCAGTAACAAAGCAGCTCAGAATTATTGAAGATTGGACTATATAGTTGTATATTAATTGGTCTGTGGTCATACTGAAGTCTACATACGAGTATTAACATAGTCCCTCCGAGCTTTTACGAAATTCTATGCATTTTTGTGAAATGCAGAAAACCAGTCCGTCTGTAAATTTACAAAAGAAAGCAACTTTCAAAATTTTAAGTTTTACAAAGACACAACACTGCATTACCCAGATTGTTTTTCATTGGGCGAGATTTAATAGTATTTTTATACTTACAAACTGCGTTAATTCTAATTATTTTAAGTAACGTTGGAAGGTGTTTAAAATTTACATGGAATAAATGTAGATTTTAGGTATAAAAATACCATTAAATTTCGCCTTGTGAAAACCAGCCCAGATAATGCAGTCGGTTGCGTCTATTCTATCGGTTGTAAACAATCGATTCACTTTGTCTAGGTCAAACGAAAAAAACTTTAAATGTCAGAGTAAAACAGCCTAACTATGGTTGTAGAACCGCGAATAATTCTGATGTATTGTTTGATTACGTACGGATTTAATCATCCATTAATTGGGAAAGTTCTAAAATTCTGGTAAAACTAAAGATGAGTAGTATGGTACAAACCATAATAATTTACCAAGTCTCTTCATCTCATTCACAAGCTGTCATACTAAACTGAATATACGATACTCTACAACCTTACTGCTATTTATAATTAGCTTCTCTACACAACTTTTTATTTCTCGAAAAGTAATGAAAATTTATACTTTGTTTTACTTTAATCAATATGTTATCACAGCCGTAAGAAGCACAATATGTAACAAATCGGCCCTAATCCATAACACTAGGCAACAAATTTCAACTTTTTTTTGTTACAGACACGTGAACTACTGATTCCTACTAAAGCGCTGATGCTGATTTCAGATCTGATATCAAAATTTCTCTATCACGTCCAGATTTTGTGTAACCGAAAACCCCTATTTTTCATTTTTTTTCTTACCCGCTTCTATTACGAAAGCCGTCTAAGCTACTTTTCCGTGCCACGTTTTATGTTAAGCATACTTAAATAATTAGTGAACAGGGATGTCTTTCCTCCTTTATTCTGGCTTAAGACAGACAGCGGAATTCCGCTGGCGGAGTTACCATCCCTGCGCCCAACCATCCACCCAAAGCGCGTTAGTATTTTGTTGTTACTACTGAAAGGCAAATTCCTGTTCTTAAGTGAAACTTTGGTGTGTCCTCTTCCTTTGTCGCTTGTAGGACGACGAGCTCTCCTTCTGCAGGAACCAACAATAATCTCCCATCATATTTGGGTTGAAATTACCTTGGTATCTGTTTTCCATAACTGAGATCTGTTGGTGGAAGCGCTCACCATGCTCGTCACTTACAGCCCCAAGGTTGGCCGGGAAGAAGTCAAGATGAGAATGTAAAAAATGAATTTTCAAAGACATTCTGCATCCCATTATTTCATAAGATTTAAGCATGTTTTCTACGAGTTTACGGTGGTTTTCAGCTTTGTGGTTTCCAAGAAAATTTTTGACAACTTCAACGAAAGATGTCCATGCTCCTAGTTCATTCTCATTTAGGTTAGATGGAAACGATGAGTCGTGGATGACACTGCGGATCTGTGGTCCAGTGAAAACTCCAGCTTCTAGCTTAGCATCTGTCAATATTCCTTTGAATTTATCCTTTAAATATTGGAAACCACTACCTTGATGATCCATACCCTTCACGAAATTTTTCATAAGGCCAAGTTTAATGTGAAGTGGTGGAAGATGTACTTTCTGAGGGTCAATAAGTGCTGGGTGTTTCACATTGTATTTACCAACATGATGTTCAGTTCTAGATGGCCAATCATGTTTTTTGTAGTGGTTCTTGTCATCTCTGCTGTTCCATAGACACAAAAAGCACATATGCTTTGTGTAGCCCAACTGTAACCCAAGAAGTAATGATACAACTTTAAGGTCGCCACAAATATTCCATGTGTGGTCCTTATATTTGATGAGTCTTAGCAGCAGTTTCATCGATTCATAAGTCTCATTAAGGCCAGTGGCATGTGCTACAGGTATTGAAGGTTTTTCATTGCCGTTGTGCAGTAATACAGCTTTAAGGCTAGCTTTACTAGAGTCAATGAACAGTCTCCATTCTTTTGGATCATAGCGACAGCCAATCCCTTGCATCAGACCACTGATATCGTGGCAGAAACAAACGTTTTCTTCCTGTAAGTAAAATGATGAAAACTGCAAATGGCGATGGCGGAAATGGGAAACTTTGGTGTTTGGTTGAAGATTAAATTCTTGAAGTCTTGAACCAAGCAACTCTGCCTTTTCTTTTGGTAATTCCAAATCGCGCACTAAGTCATTTAACTCCGCTTGACTTAACAAATGTGGGGAAATATTTGCATCTGGAACATATATGCCATCTTTCCCTGTTTCTATATCACTAGCAGAATCTTCAGATGAACTGCTGTCTGTTATCGTTGCTGGTGGAACTGGTGGTGGATTTGTTTCATCATGTGGTACTGGTTTCATTGCTGATTCGCAGTTTGGGTACGTGATCTTTGATTTGTTTTTCTTTGTGAAACCAGCAATCTTTGTCAAACAAAAATAACAATCATTGAAGTGATTTTTTCGGCTCACGCCAAACCATGGGGACTGAGAACGGCATAGCTTTTCTTTTACCATTCATCCAAGCTATTAACATTGCATTGCACTGTGCACAGCAAATATGTGGTGCCCAGTCCCTCTGTTGGTCTCCTAACTTAGTCAAAATAACACTTGTAGGCAAGTTTAATCTTTGTTGTTATGTTTCTACGTTGTGGCTTAGGTGTATATTGTCCACAGACAAGCAGAAGTTGTCTGGGTGATTTACACAGCACGTCTATTTGATGCCATTTTGAATTACCATACAATATCTGAAAAAACGTAGAAAGTAATTATTACGATGTGCAAAATAAAAAGAAATACACACCGTAGTACAAAACAAATGCTATAAAAACACACAAGTCACCACAACCTGTCACTTGCTCATCAGCAGAGAGCTTCAACAACCGTTCTGCTTGACTGTCACGTAGCGATTCGGGCTAAATTTTATTTATCAAAATTGTTCGAATTTGTATATAGTTGGCAAAAAAATTGCTTTAACCTTGAAAGGCAAGTTTCATATTACTGGCATTAAGCCGATTAAAACCAAAATCTGGACGTGGTAGAAAATTTTACTAAAAGTGATTTGCATTTTACACAAAATCTAGACGTGATAGAAAAAATCTAATTATAGATTTGAAATCAGCATACCGAAATTAGCTAGAGCACCTATTTGGTCTTCTGTAACAAAATCTTTGTTGCCTAGTGATAATCAACAACCATCACAAACGCGCGTCCCGCTCACCTATCCCGACCTCATACTTAACACTGATCAGTAGTGTGTTATAATTCATATACCAAGCAAATAATGTGAAGAAATAGGATTGAGACGGATACTCACATTTATTTTCTTTAGTTTATATTATTTATCAAACTACAAAAATATCAGCCTAATTTTCATCGAAGAACTCTTGAAGTAGGGAACTATGGAACAACTTGCGGTGATGTAAGCAACATACAAAATTGCCAATTTTGTGACCAAAAGGGGGCCCCCCAGGAACCCACCCCGTGGATCTGCCCCTGGACTTGATAAATTATATTAGACTATGGCAAGAGCGAAGATTCCATGAAGCGTGTATGCTCTTAAAAAAATTGGTGCCATTTATCAAACCTGTCTTTTAGGCACCGTCACAGAGAAAGTCATGGACTTTTTTTTGCAGTCACAAGTAGTCGGCGCATAAACAGATTTCACTGCATGTCTCAGGAGCCGTGAATTGTGAGTGGTATAGTTCAATAAATTGTCATTTTATTTGCATTTACTTGTCTAATATGCAATTAGTATTAAATTTTTTTTACAGGTGACTATATCATAGTAAATATTACTCTAGTATTTTTAAGTAAAAGTAGTATATTTTGGAGTCTTCGGAACCTACCACGTCTTTTCCATAAAATTTCAATAGATAACGCGGGGGTTTCTCGGAACGTAATCCCGACGTTATCAGCGTATTATAATATACCTTCCTTACAACCTTACAAAGGTTCCGCGCGATGATTTCTCATTTCGCGAAGGTCAAGCTTGTCGCCCTCCTCTCGAGTTGGCTTGGTGAAGTAGTGAGTTGGATTCTTGCGCTCTCCACCTCACATAGCCAGGTACATGACTCCAGATTTGAAAAAATTTACTGGAGCACAGCTCTGAATTTACTTTTTTTTCCCCTTACACCACTAGATAGGTTAATGATAGTAAACTCTTGAATTGACGACATACCAATTACAAATTGTTTTAGCTAAACATAATAATACAATAATGTACAGTTATAACTCGCCTTAAGTTTATTTATCATTGCAGCAGCAACAGTGGACGATGTTAACCTTGCATGTAGGCATTTGTTGTGAATTTACCGCCATGTATGCTTGGCCCACTGATCAATGGCTTTCTGTGTGATCAATACAGCAGATCTAGTGCCTGGAGCTGGACCCTCCTTCACAATTTGCACAGCTTAGTCAAATGAGATGGCTTAATGGATCCTTTGTGTTCAACAATGTAACCAAGAATGGGGAATGTCCCTTCAGCTGGTGCTTCACTCCCAGGCAGTTGATCCATCTTTATCAAAATGCTTTAATCTCTCTGTGATTCCTTTTCCACAGCTGTTCTATATATTCGTCAGCCAATTTATCACTGAGTCTTTTGTAAAACTACTTTTCAGATCTGGTTTCTGGATGGTCCTAGCACTTCAGCAACCTGGTAGTATCATCAAGAACGTTTCTTGATGTATTTTGTAAACTTCATTTAGGATGTAATCCTCAGCTGTTAGTTCCTTTTGCTGCCCTGTGGTATCGTGCTTAAATTCAGAACTACATCATTTGCATTTCCTCCATTAGCTAATTTGGAAATTGTTTCCATCACTCTTAACATAACAGTTTTTCCCTCCTTCTTTATAAAATATTTTCTACAAATTCTGCACTAACTGTTTTTTTGAGCTACTTGCAACATAATCTTTGTTACATAGGAAATCAATACATAGAACTTGGCACTAATTTCTTTCTCTTGTGGATGATAAAAAAAACACAAATTTTCCACAAATCTGTCAAATTGATCAAATTCGTAATTAACCATGCGAGTATCAGATTTGAGTTTTGGTCTCTTAAAACCAACGATATTGTCAAGAACCATATTGGTATAGTCAAGGCCTGATCTCAGATTTGAAGTGATTCTGAATAAAGTCTAAAAGCTCACTTACAGTGCCCGCGAAAAGTATCCGATCACCCTTGAAATTTGTATTTTTTACATAAAAAACAATGTTTAAATGTATACTAACCTTATATTAGTATTTTGTCATCTGTCCTTTGGTTTGGATGACTTGTTCTAGACGTTTTGGCATGGATTTAATCAAGTTTTGACAAACTTCCACTGATATTTCCTTGCCACCATACCTTTTTGATGGCCTCTTGTAATTTTTCGACTGAGCCAGTGTCGTGGCATTCAACCTTATTTTTTATTATTAGCCACAGATTTTCTATCGGATTGAGATCTGGACTATTACCAGGCCAATCCAAAATATCAAATTTATTGTCAGTAATCCATTTTGTCACTATTTTGGCCCTGTGACATGGTGCACCATCATGCATGTATGTTTTTGTCCTTTGGATTGCCATTGCCATTGGAAGTTTATCCTGTAGCATTGCTAAATACCGTGTACCATTCATAGTTGTGTTCTTCGGAAGAAAATATAAGTTTCCACGCCCATAGTAACCGAAACAACCCCCAAACCATCACACTTGGAGGGTGTTTCATTGTCTTTAGGGTGTATTTAGGGTCCATCCTATTTGAGCCAATAGGCCGGCGAACCTTTTTTGGACAACTTCTGAATGTCAAAAATGTCGACTCATCGCTAAATAAAACCTTCTTCCAGTCATCAACAGTCCAATGAATGTATTTTTTACAAAATGCGACACGTTTTTTACGCATTTTTTCATTAATGAACGGTTTCTTAGCAGCATGGCGAGATGGTAATCCGAGTTCTTTTTGGAGCCGCTCCTGGATAGTTCGTTCAGAAACACCAGATAACAAATTATTCATATTAAATTTTATTTCTTTCGCAGTTATTGTTGGGTTTTTCAATACTAAACGTTTCATAAGTTTGTCTGTTCGCGAATTTGTTTTTCTCGGTCTGCCAGATCGTTTTTTAGGGACTGGCGTGGTTAGGCCACCATTGTTCTTAGCCCGTGAAACCCATAAATTAACGGTACTTTGGGATATGTTTAATTCCTTAGCTATCTGTCTCTGTGATTTCCCACATGCATGCAAAGCAACAATAGCACCTCGACAATCACTCTTAAGTTGTTTTTTAGCACACATTATATATAAATTTTATTTACACCACTTTCTGTAAAAAAAAAAAAATATCAAGAAATTTACACAAACAGTGAAATCTGACAAATTTGAGACACAGCCACCCGCAACGAAGGCTACCAGAACACTAATTTGAGAATGCGTTGGATAGCTCTCATATCAGCGAGCAACCTCAAAGTTACCAGATCTCGCTAGAACAAATAGAAAGTGAATTACGTGTCTCTGAATATCAAGGGAAAATATTGTATTTTCTTGAGTGATCGGATACTTTTCGCGGGCACTGTAGTTTACAAATTTTCTTCAATGCATCAACGTGGGCTCTGTTCACAAGATGCATTAAGTCCCATCGAAATTTGAAATTTTCTCCAAACAACTTTTTCATTTCGTTTTTAAATGGCTCGTTGTCCTTACAAAAAGCCCCATCTCCAACCATTCCAGATACCTTGGATTTAATTGCTTCTTCAGATAGTTTCAAGTGATTAGGAGACTTCCAACACATCAAAAATTTCATTGGCCAAATAAACTCCTGATTTGCTGCGTACTAAATTTATCCCAGCAAGTTTTACAGTCTTATCTTCTTCACTCATAACTAATACAACTAGCATGCTTAATCCCAAAATTGTTCCAATGTCAGCTGTTATTGTTACTGAAGTTTGTTCTAAGAACCACTTTACAGTTTGTTCTTTAAGTTGATTATCTAATAGCTCACAAATTGTCTCGCACGCATGTGTGCTATGATTCAAATTTCCAACCTCACAACCTGACCTATGTAATACAGCTAGAAGTACTGGATATAGAGCCCATGCAGTGTTTGTTTTCATTATGTAGTATAAGATGTTGCCACATAAGTCTTCTATGCGTTTAGTAGTGTTCCGAGAAGATGTTTTCATCACTTCATAAACAGCAGCTCTTTGATGATGCTGAAGTTTAATTAAATGTCTCTTCAGGTGGGTTTTCAGATTTCTAAACCCTCTTGATTTTCTCCTTGTTTGCATACATAGGTTAAATCTTTAACATTGAAGTAACCTTTTATGTTAGAATGTTTGTCTGAAGCACATGCTTTGGGGTCTGTGCAAGCTATGCAATATAATGTAAACATTTTATCATCAGAAGCATCATCAATATCTTCTTGATTATCATCATCTTCATCCTCAACAGCTATATCTACATCAGGCATATTAGTGTCACTATTTGCAATGTTTTCCATTATATCACTTGGTACTGAAAATGAATCATCAGCATGCCCTAGATCCTTCTTTTCCACCAATTTGAATGTAGATTTGATCAAATCATTGTTCAGGATTTCTTGTATTGATTTACACTTGCTTAAATGGGCTATGGAAATGTCAAATTTGTTGCTTTTTGCTTTATTAGATTTGGATGCAACACTTGAACTTGAAGGCATATTTTGACTCTTCTCTTTATTAACCACAACAGCTTGGTGAGTTTCTTTTGTTAGGCGCAAAATTGCATTCAATGTCTTCTGGATTTGGGAATTTTCAAATTCCTCTAAAGCAGTTTTGTTAGTCTGATGCGCAGATTCCTCACTTACCTTTTGTTTCTTAGGTGGAGGAGAAGCACTTTCTTCAGTCTGTGAAACATCTAGTGAAAAAGTTTCATTTTCTAGATTAGCAGTTGATGAAGTTGGTTCATTTTTCTGAGGTCTAGCACTAGCACATTTTGTGAACAAACTAAATGACTGCTTTGCCGTATCTCTTTGCTGCACTTCATTCTGGTATTTCTTTACTGCAATATCTAAGCTGTGGGCCCAAACTCTGGGACCTCTTGTATTGTAACAAATATTTTTTTTGGAATTAAAATGTTCCTCCCAGTTTTGCTTCTTTGAATATTTGTTCTTGCATTGACCACAAAAGTAACCCCTTTTAACACCCTCACTTTTCTCTCCAACTTCATCATCAATATTAGGATCCATTATTGATTATTGACTACCTGAAAAAATACAAAATAAGTAAGTTAGTAAATATAGTATGGTAAAAGTGAGTAAAAGTAAGTAAATATAGTACAATGAAAGTAAGTAAAAGTAAGTGCTTTAAACTTAGTAAAAGTAAGGAAGAGTAAATAAAAGTAGGTAAGTTAAAGTAAGTAAAAGTAAGTTTAAACTTAACTAAACTTTTCAATTCTAGTCATGGTGGATTACTTAAAACCGCACAAGTAATTATCTGGCCAATTTATCAAACCTGGCTGAGATCAATGGAACATAGTCCAATCCTGATAATTTTATATTAAAAAAATATACGTTTTAATAAAATTTTAATTATCAAAACATTAAAGCTTAACAAAAAATAAAAATAATTGTTAAATATGGAATTACCAACTAAACTTAAAATAACTAAATTTGTAATTTTAAAAAATTGGTTTGTACAAGAACGTATACTCAAAAAAATTGCATAACGTCTAGCGGATGAACAAAACCCAAACCCAAATTTACTTTTTCTCATGGTCAAATTTACTGGAGCAATGCTCCCAAGATCCCAGGAATCTGGAGTCATGGCCAGGTACGCCCGGCTCATTGGGGATTGTTCTGAGCCATGCGTCTAGTCTTCTTTTGAAGATTTCTACTGCAACTCCCTTCGTGTTTCTTAGGTCTTTGAGCAACTGATTAAACAGTTTTGGTCCTCTCACTACAAAACTATTTTCTTTCAGGGTTAAGGATGTTCCCTGTCTCGCCTTCAATTTGGGAATACGACACAGTCTACCGCTTCTACTTTCCATCGTTGTTTGGGGAGTTATGGGATTCAGAGTAAGATTAGGGACTAGTTTCTCCATTATTTTCCAAGTGTAAATAATGGTGTATCTCTTTCTTCTCCTTTCCAGTGAATATAGGTCTAGTTCTCGTAACCTTTCCCAGTAATTTAGTTCTTTGCACCCATTGATCTTGGCTGTGAAGCTGCTTTGGATCCCCTCCTGCTGTCTAATGTCTTCTTTTTTATATGGGGAAGTTAGGACCGAGCAGTATTCTAATTTGGGTATGATCAGGGTTTTCAGTAGAGGAATCATTACATTCCTATCCCTTCGTTTAAAGGTTCATTTATATATATATATATATATATATATATATATATATATATATATATATATATATATATATATATATGATACACACAGACCGTGCATGGAACAAGGAACTCTTCTGGGATAATTAAATCCACTATAGTCCGAATAAGTAATGGTAAATGACAAACATTATAGCTTTTTCTTTTTCATGATGTTAGCCCGACGTGGGCAACGGGTCACTCGCAAAGAGGTCCCATAAATATAGCTTCCCTCATCAGCTATCTGCAAAGCAGACAGGATCCAGCTTTGGGACATGGATCTAGGGTTTAAAGCAGCCTAGCCCTGCTACATTTAGGACCTCAATATAAGCAAAAGACTCGCTGTCTTCACGTCAGATTGAATACATCAAAGAAAAAGGGGTAACTATTATATTTTAGCGAAAAACCAAAACTTAAACCTCAACTGGCAGAATTGAGCGTCCACTTTTCAAGGCACATAACATGTCCGTTTCAAGATGGGAATGAACTCAGAATGGTCCCCTGAGTTTTTTATGATACACACAGACCGTGCATGGAACAAGGAACTCTTCTGGGATAATTGCCCACGTCGAGCTAGCATCATGAAAAAGAAAAACTATGTTATTTGTCATTTACCATTACTTATTCGGACTATAGTGGATTTAATTATCCCAGAAGAGTTCCTTGTTCCATGCACGTTCTGTGTGTATCATAAAAAACTCAGGGGACCATTCTGAGTTCATTCCCATATATATATATATATATAACTTTCTTCTAAAGCACTTTTCATTAGCTGAAAGACACTTGGCTTGAAAGTCGTTCTTCGCAATCTTTTGGCGTCCTTGATGACGTTTCTCTGGGTTCGAGCTTGCTGTGAAAATAATATTTGCTAGTACAGGATTTGTCAGTGTCAGGTTAGAGATGTAACTGTAACATGCATTTACATTTTAACAACGGAGGACAGTAATTATAATAATGATGATGTATTTATTTTTTTGTTACTGTAATTTTATTCATACTTCAAATCTTAATAATAAAAACAGAGAATTAACAGATAATTAATTACCTTTCGGCGAGCTTCATGTGGGGCAACCATAATGTAAATATGTGCCATCAACGATTGAATTGAATTGGCTGAGTGCGAAATGACACTATTGGTGAAATCTTTCAAAGCCTCTCTTCAATCTAAAGAACAGTAAGTGTAAATTAATTTAATTTAGAAAGCTAGAACACTCAAAAATTCTCCAGTCTGATGCTAGGCCTATTCAGTCTTTGGTCAGACTAATGCAAATTATGTACGTATGTATACGATATACAATATTTTTATTATTATTATTAGAAATATTATTTTTACAAAATAAAAGTTAGAAATAGAACATTTTATTGATGATCTGTTACTCCAAAAATGCAATTTCTGGATCTTTTCCGTTTGACTGCCGCCATTGAAACATAAGAGGTGAGTGCCCCCAGCCTTCTTTACTTAGCCTTATAAGGCTAACTAACGAAAATATCACGACCTAACCTAACCAATCGTTAGGTCAACTGTACGACCTTGACGATTGGTTAGGTTAGGTCGTGATATTTTTGTTAGTTAGCCTTATAAAGCTAACTAAAGAAGGCTATGTTTCAATGGCGGTAGTCAAACGGAAAAGATCCCAATTTCTTAATAAAAAAAAAAAAAATTCTTTCCTAATAACTGAAGAGATGATCCTTAAGAAACTAGATTAATAAAAAAAATGGGAGTCTCCTGGCCCTGATGCTGTACACCCCCGAGTACTGAAGGAATTAGCCATAACTATAATTGAACCACTGGTAATTATCTATAATCCTGCCCTGCGCTGTATGAGTTGTTTAGAAAATTGTAGTATTTTAGTAAAGGCCGCACAGAAACACAGTTCTTGAGGACGGCAAACTGAGCCTTCGGAATTGAAAATAGAAGGGAAAAGAAGTAATGTTGTTGGAGAGGTTCTTAGCTAGATGCTAGAAAGAGCGAGAAGAATTAGAATTGGATACGTTTTCACATTTTTTGTCGAATGAAGGAATTTTTGGCAAGTCGAAGAATAGATTTGGTACGATTGCGGGCAGAAATATAAGCTGAGTGAGAGACAGGAGTTGGATGGCGACGGTATCTTCTGAAAGCCTCCCCTCCCTTGCGGATAGCACTCGAAGAAGCAAAGTTAAACCAAGACTTTTCTGCATTAGTAGTAGGAATAGAATATGGAATGTACACCTCCATGTCCAAGAGAACCACCTCCCTGATGCGCTCAGCACACTCGGAAGGGCTCCAGGAACGGAAGCAGTAAACATTCCACTGGAATCAGAGAAGTACTGTCTGAGGGCCTCCCAATCAGCGGCGCCAAAGTGTCAGAGGCGTCTCCTCTTGGTAGGATCCAAAGGCCAAATTGGAGCGATATTACAGGAAACAGATTAAGAGTGTAGTCGGAGGAGCCCATCGGAGAAAGAAGTTTAACAGAATAAGCGGTAACAGATGAGCGGTAAGAAATAAATCCAGAATGTTGGGTCTATCTCCGGTGCGATCGGGGATACGAGTAGGGTGCTGGACAATCTGCTCTGGTCGTTCAGGATAGAATATCACTAGAAGTTAGTTCATCAGGGATGTTAGTGAAATGGGAGGAATGCCAAAGGTGGTGATAAACATTTAATGGAAGATAACAGTCCCATTCATAGGAGTAACGTTGTGAGAGCGTGGTACGAAGATCACCCAGAGATTATTAATCTAATTCTGCCACCACGTTCTCCTGATTTGAATCCGATTGAAAACCTTTGGGCAATAATGATTAACGAATGGGAGCAACGCAATGAAAGAACATTTGAAGCACTTTTAGCTCACATGAGGAATAGTTGGGAAAGCTTACGCCGAACACCAAACATTCCCTACAATCTGGCCTCTTCTATGCCGCAACGATTGCAAGAAATTATTGATGCTGGAGAAAGCTATACGAAATACTGATGTTAAAGCCATGACGTAAATGTGTATCGAATATATATTTGTTAATATAGAATTTTATTATATTTTTATGTTTGACATCTATAAAAGTATATATTGTGACCATGAAAGAACTTTACTTATCCTTAGTTAGAATCTTTTCTTGCAATGTCTACGCTCGTGGAGATGATAATATATGCATTGTTGAAACAAACTATGAGAAGGTAATAGTTTCATGAAAAAAATAAAAACTGGCAACATCGAGGTCATCACATGTTTATGGGAATTGTCATATGATATGCTACCAATAAACTCTTATATACTACTATATACAGTATACTATATTACGTAATAATTACGATGAACAAATCAAATGCAAATTTCTCTGATTCACGGCCCACCAGTCTTGCTTTAGACTAATGACTTTCATAAGATGAAATAGGTTTAACATAGTTCGTTTAATAGGTTACCACTTAAAACAATGGATAAACTATCTATTAGTGAGACGACCGTGACTTCCTCGAAATGCGAGCGCGTGAGAGGTTCACTGAGGAATTTGGTCATTAGATTCTTCACGTAGGATATATCACAAACAACAATATTGACAACAATTCCCAACAATTACTTGATATCAATAATTGCATTTGAGCAAATAATTTAGACCTACGTCAAAATAACTTAGGTATCATGCCATGATTTGGGATATTTGCCGAATTAGTCGTTCTCTATAGTCTACAGCAGGGGTGTTCAAACCTGTGCACGGGGGCACATTTGTGCCCGCGAAGCCATTTCGGTGTACTCGCGAGTAGCCCCGAGATAAGGTTTTAGAGACTGGTTAATAGAAAGAATATTGCAATTAAAACCAGATAATGATATTTGTGTTTTATGCATTTTTTATCATAATATTTTTTGTGTGCCCGCCTGTGCTCCAGCATTTGGAAAATGTGCCCGCCTGCGAAAACGTTTGAGCACCCTGGTCTACAGTATATATTGAGACGGTATAATGTAATGCCCAGCTAATATTATGATGACTAGGATTGCTCCATAACCATCCCAACATCCCGAAACTTGCTCTATTCTGCTTCTTAATCATTTGTATTTTAAACACTAAAATGTAGCAGAAGTGACGTAATAATGGACGTCATTGATTGTGTTAGAGCAGTTATGTGCACCAATCCGAACACACCTCCGCTGCCATAAGGACCGCCCATTTTATACCTAACAGACTAGCTTGGGACGAGACAGAAGCGTGAGACTTCTTGTAAGCACTGTACAAATACTCTACGGCTATTCTGGCTAGTGCATTGCAGGATTTCTTGGTACAAACGATGTATTGAACTATGTTGTAGGACTAAACTTTATAAAAGCTCACATATACCGTGAAATGAAAGAAACAACGCATGCAGAAGAGAAGCAACGGTTATGGCTAGTGAGTCTTGTTGATAAATGGTGTGACAAGCGATATTATGTCATGTTACATCATACCGAGTACTCGTACCCTGCGGTTGAGAATGTAAATCTTGTCATCATGGAGAATCTTAAGTATTTTTTCCACTACATTAATATATATCATGACGAGGTTTGTAGTGAGGTTGTCTCTAAAGGACTGCGTGAGTTTTAACAGAATTTAGAGAAGAATATCGTTTCCTAAGCAAAAAGGAAAAATATGGTCATATGTTTCTCTGAAATAGTGCGCCGGAGTGTGATTAAAATGTGTTTAGTTCGTGAAAATCCCCACCATTCACCCTAAAGGGATGTTTCTTTATATAATGAACAGCTGCCGTTACGATTTAGAAGATTATTTCAACTACCGCTATGAATTGTGAAGAAGAGTTCACGATTGAAAAGCGCGTATCGGTACTAATAAACCCTCGATTGGAAAAGAGTGTTTATAAACTTGAAATTAATAATGACGTTGTAATGATGACCTCTTTGTGCTTGCTTTTGATTATATTCGTTTAAAGATACCTTGCCAACCGAATGTAAAGTGGGCACAAAAATAGTACTGAACAATATGAAGGCCATTTACATCGAGTCAAGGCATCCCTATAACTTGAGCGGTGAAATAATGTTAAATCGTATTTACTTCGTAGTGCAAAGCAACAATGATATGACTAGACTCGATTACGTGCGACTTAGTGTTTTAGTTAAGCGCAGTAGAACATAAAGTGTATTTTGATGCTATTTATTTTCAATATATTCAATTATTTAATATAATTGTGTATATATATATATATATATATATATTTTTTTTACTACTGTACTATTATTTTGATCATTATATTCCAATGTTTTGTATTTCTCAAATTATTATTTTTTATTTTATATGTTCTTCGTTCGTATTTCTTATACCATTATTATTATTTTTTATTGCATATATTCCTCGTTTGTATAGGACTGTATATTTATTTTCTATATATTTCATGAAATTGATTCCAATAATTCGCCTAAATAAACAGAATGATGTAATCGTGTTTTATTTAATTCTTTTGGTTGTATATATAAACGATATTATTATTTAATTATATATATATATATATATATATGGCTGGTTATGCCTTAACTACGTAAAAGTAATTTGACATGTAGATGATGATGTTTTGTTGTTTCGTAATGGTAAAAATCATGTGACGGAGGGAACCTATATGTAGCTTTAACTTTGATACGAACCACGGGTCACTACATCATCTGGGCGCGGAGGACGGTCACCCATCGAATTGCTACACAGACCCAGTGTTGCTTAACTTTGCTGTTCTACGGGAAGCTGTATTATGACATTCGCTACGACGTAGCCCAGGAGAGATGAAAAAATACGTTGTAGGAAAACAATTGTACGAAATTGAGGGCTGATATTCCTTTCTAATACATATATATATATATGCTTACTTACTTTAGGTTACTTTAGGTATGTCTAGAGTTTCATTGGTGTTTTATTTTCCCACTGCGTGGATAAGTGTACGCATGGTGTGAATGAACTCTGAATCTGTTCTTTTTCATTATACTTTTGCATAAATCTTTCACAACAATTTTGGAAAGATTTTATGCAAAAGTAGTAGGTGCACAATGTGTATACATGAGAGAGAGAGAGAGAGAGAGGTAGTTATAAGGACAATCTGAATCTGTTCTTTTTCCTTATACGTTTGCATAAATCTTTCACAACAATTTTGGAAAGATTTTATGCAAAAGTAGTAGGTGCACAATGTGTATACATGAGAGAGAGAGAGAGGTAGTTATAAGGACAATCTGAATCTGTTCTTTTTCCTTATACGTTTGCATAAATCTTTCACAACAATTTTGGAAAGATTTTATGCAAAAGTAGTAGGTGCACAATGCGTATACATGAGAGAGAGAGAGAGAGAGGTAGTTACAAGGACAAGAAGTACCTCAAAGAGCCATGCGCCCCATACCGTGGATATGCCACTAGCAACGGGTGCCAGGGAAAAGTTCCTACACCTTCAAATAGTGTGGAAGGTTCGGTCTATCCTTTTCATGAACTGACCCACAGAGGAACTGCTTACAACTTCTGAAGGTAGCCTGTTCCACGTGCCATAGAACGGGTTATATCAGGAGGCGATTTCGGAAACAAGGAGATTGTGCTCTCTCTGTACAATTCCCTGGTTCGGTCGCACCTGGAGTATGCTATGCAATTCTGGTCAATCGTAACACCGATATAACGGACTCACGCTTTGGACATTGAAGTACTGATTGGTCGCCTTCGCGACTAATGGTGCCTTTATCGGTTCATTCTCTCCGTAGATTTATCTTCAATGCTCACATCTCAAGGTGAATGGGTGAATTCTTCACTTGCACGCTCTGTCATGACAATATTTTGCATTAATATTTGCAAGCATACTACTCGATCCTCAATTTTTCCCCATTTTGGTTAGGAAAATGGACATAATTTGAGCGGCGGCAAGTCATTACAGTACAAGGGGAACCTATAGTCTGAACCATAGGCCAGGTTAGGTTCAGGAGCCAGCATGCTGGAGCGAACCAGAGCCTCACCGCCAAAGTCAGACATAGAAATGATGAGTTGCAACATTAAATGTACATGGTTCCTGCATATTTTAGCTATCAATTGTCACTCTTATTTGTATCTGTATAAGTTTGTTCCCTCTTTTCAGGGGATCACCTGTAAATATCTCCAAGGAACAGTATTAGCGCCACTACTCTTCATAATCCTGACATAGATGAGGACCAGAGACAACGCAGTAACATCCGATGACACAAAGATCAGTAGAAAAATAAGAAATCTTGAAGATCTCTACAAGCAGAATGTTTTTGTACAGATACAACAATATGAAGTTTAGCACTGAGAAATTTCAATTGTTACGGTACGGAAAAAAGGAGGATCTAAAATCCATGGAGTGCAAAAGAAGATTAGACGCATGGTACAGAACAAGCCCCGATGAGTCGGGTGTACCTATGTGAAGTGGAGAGTACAAGAAGCCAACTCACTACTTCATCAGGCCAACTCGAGCGGAGGGGCGATAAGCTTGACTTTCATGTTATAAATAGGGACCGAATGTACTTTTTTGATTCACTCGGGACTCAGTACTTGTGGGATGTACCGCCTTTCATTTCTCATGTATATATCACGTGGTGAGGACTTTATGAATTTTTTTATTTCTTTCATTTAATAAATTGATGGAAATACATTACGTCTTCTTCTTACCCGAAAAAAAGCTCGAGACATAAGAAAAAGAAAAACTTACATTATTTCGTTAATAATGTGACAATCGCTAGGTTGGCTGTGCGGAAAAACAGCGCCATTTCCTGACTGGTTGTTTGTTAAACTGATGCAAACCCTTTAAGTTGATTTCTGATACTTATCATTTTTAACAGTGATTTCGAAATAAAATCAATAGTGTGTGTGTGTGTGTGTGTGTGCAGGGCCGGATTTACTTGCTTGTGGGTCCTAGGCCAAACCTTATCAGTGCTCCCCCCAAAAAAATAGTATATATATATATATATATCGTAATATTGTAATGTAAAAAAAAAAAGAATTACAACATAATGTAACACATCAATAATTTTATTCAAATTAGTTTTATATCATGTACAACTTATTCTTACACAAAGGAATAATGGAAAAAAATAGTCAAATTGAAGCATAATAAATTTTGCAATAAGAATTACAACATAATGTAATACATTACACATTAATAATTTTTAATCAAATTAGTTCCATATCAAGTACATCAAAGTAAATCAAGTTCCATATCATGTACATCTTACACATAGGAATAATGGAAAAATACAATGAAACTGAAGCATAATAAATTTTGCAAGCACAACTATGTGAAGTTCAAAATGACTTTTTCCTGCTTTTTTCTATGGCAAATTTGTCAATGATACTGTTTGTGTCAAGGGATTGTAGGAGGTCCCCAGTGTGCCCCCAGTTACTGGTGGGCCCTAGGCCAATGGCCTATGTTACCTATTGGAAAATCCGGCCCTGTGTGTGTGTGTGTGTGTGTGTGTGTTACATCTCTCGTCCAGCGTTGGCACGGTCTGCGGTCCAAGAAGTTCTGCAGAAAATCATTTAAGTTTTCAGACTTTACAGATCATAATTTTTACCAGTAAAATCGAATTAAAATCATTAACATTAAATTATAGTATTTTTTATGCACGAATGAGGGGGCAAGGGTGAATGCATTATACCCCATTTCGATATATATATATATTGTCAGAATTTAGTCATTTTTGTACAGAATGAAATATAATAAAAAGAATAGTTTCAGAATTCATCCGGCTCGAGACCCGGTGACAGCAGCCGGCGCGCGGTAAAACGATCATCCTTCCGCATAATTGGTTGATAGATAAATGGGTACCCTGGGTGACCTAGTGGTTAAGACGTTGTGTTGCTGGTTGTTCGGATTCCACGTTAAACTGAAGGTCTAAGGCGGAGTGAAAAACCTTTTTAATGCATGAAGGGTGGGACAGGGGGTAATAATGTAGTAAGTTTTAGAAGTCGCTTGGTTTTTATATGAAGTTTAATACTGAGAAATTTCAATTGTTATGGTACGAAAAAAAGGTAGGAACTAAAATCCATGGAGTGCAAAAGAAGATTAGACGCCTGGTACATACAAACACCGATGAGCCGGGTGTACCTATGTGAGGTGGATAGTAGAAGAAGCCAACTCGAGAGTAGGCGCAGTAAACTGACCTTCGTGAAATCACAGCACGTAATAATTTGGCAATCGCTGGGTTGACTACTCGGTGAAACTTCTACCTCCGTATTCAGGGCCACGACATGCGTTTCTTTAAAACGAAAAGATTGTATAACACGAGTCAAATCCTTTAAGTTGATTTCTGATCGAAATAGAGTTAATAATGTGTGTGTGTGTGTGTGTGTGTGTGCCGTCTTCAGTTTTTCGAGAATTAACGCTCTCTCTCTCTCTCTCTCTCTCTCTCTCTCTCTCTCTCTCTCTCTCTCTCTCTCTCTCTCTCTCTCTCTCTCTATTAGGGTGGTCCAAATCCATACGGGGAAATTTCAAAATTGTCTTAGTCTCCACAAGTGTGGTTTTTGTCCATTTAGTGTCCACATGGTCTGTGCAAAATTGCAGCGTGATTGGTGAATATTTAGAGGTCGCCCCACTCTGAATATATATATTATATAATGTACTTTTTCTTCCGTAGGTCCGATGGCTCAAACTCGATCAATTCCAAAAGTTTGGATTCTAGGGATGGCAACTGGAACTTTATCCACGTCAAGGCTCCCTACATGGCTTGACGCCCTCCTCTTGGGGCAATACCACCACATCAATCAAAAGCAAACCACCTCCGACAGTCTGAACCAGGCATGCCAGAGGGTGATTGAAGTCTGGACCCGAGCGCGGATCCCAACTCAACGGATCGACTCCTGTGTCCGTAAGCTTTCAAAGCTTTTAGACCGCTACAAAACACTCAAGAAGCACAGGACCAGGCAACGTGCCAGCGATAGAATGAATGAAGACAACTTCAAAGCGGACATCCAGGAACTGTTTGACATCGCAACCAGTGATGCCATGAACACAATCGTCAACGTTGAGGACCGAAATTTCCTGTCCATGCAGCGCAAGGACGTCAATTCTTGCAGCATGGCTGGCATTGATAAGGAAACGACTACACAAGAGGACAGAAAGCGATCCAGAATGGAGAAGGAAGCCAAGAGGAAGGCAAGGCATGAAGCAACACAGAAAGATTTGGAAGAAGCAGGAGTGTCATCAATTGATCTTTCCTCTTCTTCTTCTTCCCTTTTTTCGCAAGACGACGACGACTATAGACCATCGGTTCCGATTCCTTCTTCGTCTGAAGCTCCGGCACCAAAGCGTCCCAAGAACAAGGTTACGAACATTTTCCAATCTCCAGAAGTCATTGGAGCAATGGATCGCACCAATCTTTCTGACCGGAATGCTGTTTTCGTAACTGGAGCTGTATTACAGGCCGCGGGGCATGATCTGTCTGGGATGACGTGCTCTCGGAGCTCTATTCATCGCTACAGAGAAAGTGGGCGAGAACAGGCAGCTCGAGAAGACCTAGAATCATTCTCTCTAGAAGACCCTGTCCTTCTCCATTGGGACGGAAAGCTTCTCCCCGGCATTGAAGGGAAGAAGACGAATGTGCATCGGATAGCAATCCTTATAACATTCAATGGACAGGAGAAGCTGCTTGGTGTCCCAAAGATGAAACAAGGAACTGGAGAAGCACAGGCCCAGGCATGCCTTCAAACTATGAAATTATGGAACGTGGAACAGCATGTGAGAGGTCTCGTCTTCGATACCACTGCGTCAAACACGGGTTTACATCGCGGAGCCTGTGTCAGGATTGAAGAAGCATTGGGTCACGAGCTAGTTTGGATCGGTTGTCGACATCATATACTTGAAGTCGTACTTGCTGATATCTTTGCCTCAATATTTGGCTCAACAGGAAGTCCTGAAACAGGCCTTTTTAAGCGATTTCAAAAGGAATGGCCATCTCTCTCCCACGAAGCATTTGTCTCAGCATCGGACAGCTTGTTCGAGAACCCTCAACTCCAAGAGATGAGAAAAGAGATGCTCACTTACTTACCTAACGCTCTTCAGGCAAGCCAACCTCGTGACGACTACAAGGAGTTCCTTGAACTATCTTTGCTCTTCCTTGGGGGAAAGACTGGTGGTCAACTCTTTATCCGAGCTCCGGGTCCCATGCACCACGCGAGATGGATGGCGAAGGCGATTTATGCGCTCAAAATCTACCTCTTTCACTATCAATTCAAGCTCACAGCACGTGAAGAACGAAACGTGACTCAGCTGGCTTTATTTGTCAGTCTGATTTACGTCAAGTACTGGCATGAAGCGCCAATGGGGACACAAGCTCCTCTCAATGATCTCAAAATGCTGCATCTTCTGGAAAAATATCCACACGGAGGAGCTGCACACGGCGAAGACAGCTCTAAGACGCCACCTGTGGTACTTGTCGGAGCATCTGATTGGACTGGCCTTCTTCGATAATTCACTAGGCAACAAAGATTTTGTTACAGAAGACCAAATAGGTGCTCCTAGCTAATTTCGGTATGCTGATTTCAAATCTATAATTAGATTTTTTCTATCACGTCTAGATTTTGTGTAAAATGCAAATCACTTTTAGTAAAATTTTCTACCACGTCCAGATTTTGGTTTTAATCGGCTTAATGCCAGTAATATGAAACTTGCTTTTCAAGGTTAAAGCAATTTTTTTTGCCAACTATATACAAATTCGAACAATTTTGATAAATAAAATTTATCCCGAGTTGGCAACACTGAGTCAAGAGCATAGTAACGGGCAACGGCACATCGTAATAATTACTTTCTACGTTTTTTCAGATAGTGTATGGTAATTCAAAATGGCATCAAATAGACGTGCTTGTGTAAATCACCCAGACAACTTCTGCTTTGTCTGTGGACAATATACACCTAAGCCACAACGTAGAAACATAACAACAAAGATTAAACTTGCCTACAAGTGTTATTTTGACTGTAAGTTAGGAGACCAACAGAGGGACTGGCACCACATATTTGCTGTGCACAGTGCAATGCAATGTTAATAGCTTGGATGAATGGTAAAAAAAGCTATGCCGTTCTCAGTCCCCATGGTTTGGCGTGAGCCGAAAAATCACTTCAATGATTGTTATTTTTGTTTGACAAAGATTGCTGGTTTCACAAAGAAAAACAAATCAAAGATCACGTACCCAAACTGCGAATCAGCAATGAAACCAGTACCACATGATGAAACAAATCCACCACCAGTTCCACCAGCAACGATAACAGACAGCAGTTTATCTGAAGATTCTGCTAGTGATATAGAAACAGGGAAAGATGGCATATATGTTCCAGATGCAAATATTTCCCCACATTTGTTAAGTCAAGCGGAGTTAAATGACTTAGTGCGCGATTTGGAATTACCAAAAGAAAAGGCAGAGTTGCTTGGTTCAAGACTTCAAGAATTTAATCTTCTCCAACCAAACACCAAAGTTTCCCATTTCCGCCATCGCCATTTGCAGTTCTCATCATTTTACTTACAGGAAGAAAACGTTTGTTTCTGCCACGATATCAGTGGTCTGATGCAAGGGATTGGCTGTCGCTATGATCCAAAAGAATGGAGACTGTTCATTGACTCTAGTAAAGCTAGCCTTAAAGCTGTATTACTGCACAACGGCAATGAAAAACCTTCAATACCTGTAGCACATGCCACTGGCATTAATGAGACTTATGAATCGATGAAACTGCTGCTAAGACTCATCAAATATAAGGACCACACATGGAATATTTGTGGCGACCTTAAAGTTGTATCATTACTTCTTGGGTTACAGTTGGGCTACACAAAGCATATGTGCTTTTTGTGTCTATGGAACAGCAGAGATGACAAGAACCACTACAAAAAACATGATTGGCCATCTAGAACTGAACATGTTGTTGGTAAATACAATGCGAAACACCCAGCACTTATTGACCCTCAGAAAGTACATCTTCCACCACTTCACATTAAACTTGGCCTTATGAAAAATTTCGTGAAGGGTATGGGTCATCAAGGTAGTGGTTTCCAATATTTAAAGGATAAATTCAAAGGAATATTGACAGATGCTAAGCTAGAAGCTGGAGTTTTCACTGGACCACAGATCCGCAGTGTCATCCACGACTCATCGTTTCCATCTAACCTAAATGAGAATGAACTAGGAGCATGGACATCTTTCGTTGAAGTTGTCAAAAATTTTCTTGGAAACCACAAAGCTGAAAACCACCGTAAACTCGTAGAAAACATGCTTAAATCTTATGAAATAATGGGATGCAGAATGTCTTTGAAAATTCATATTTTACATTCTCATCTTGACTTCTTCCCGGCCAACCTTGGGGCTGTAAGTGACGAGCATGGTGAGCGCTTCCACCAACAGATCTCAGTTATGGAAAACAGATACCAAGGTAATTTCAACCCAAATATGATGGGAGATTATTGTTGGTTCCTGCAGAAGGAGAGCTCGTCATCCTACAAGCGACAAAGGAAGAGGACACACCAAAGTTTCACTTAAGAACAGGAATTTGCCTTTCAGTAGTAACAACAAAATACTAACGCGCTTTGGGTGGATGGTTGGGCGCAGGGGTGGTAACTTCGCCAGCGGAATTCCGCTGTCTGTCTTAAGCCAGAATAAAGGAGGAAAGACATCCCTGTTCATTAATTATTTAAGTATGCTTAACATAAAACGTGGCACGGAAAAGTAGCTTAGACGGCTTTCGTAATAGAAGCGGGTGAGAAAAAAAATGAAAAATAGGGGTTTTCGGTTACACAAAATCTGGACGTGATAGAGAAATTTTGATATCAGATCTGAAATCAGCATCAGCGCTTTAGTAGGAATCAGTAGTTCACGTGTCTGTAACAAAAAAAAAGTTGAAATTTGTTGCCTAGTGTATAGGATCGATCCTGATACCAAAAGGAGAATGGTTCAACCCCTCCAACATCCCCAAAAGAATGGCTGCCCCCGACGAATCGACATGGCGGAAGCTGGTGTTGAAATGATGTGGCATCCTTCGTCACGAAAAGGACATTGACCCTCTTTGATGCCTTGAAAGTTTGGAGGTAAGGAGGAAGCGCGCCAGTTACTTCAAAAAGATCCACGGGAATGGCCAAATGACAAGACTACAGGGAACTTAGAGATCGCGCCTTAAAGATGAAAGTCGTCAATGATGCTGCCGAGCGAGGTATTGCTCTCGCACAACGCTACAATGACACTTTGACACGAAACGAGGACCAGAAGCAGTACCTCCTACAACTCGTAGCCGCCCACCGAAAACAGATACCAATACCATCCAAGGCGACTCTGATGCAGAAGAAATAATGAAGATACACCCATTATCATGTCCTATTGTCTTACTGTTTTCTTTCATATTCTTTGAGAACCAAAAAAAAATTTAGTTATTCATTGTCTATATATTTTCCCAAATTTTCAAAAAGGGGGCAAGTGGGGCGACCCCTAAATATTAACCGAATAACGTGAACTTTGCACAAATACTGTCCACACCAAGAGGCATAAAACCAACCTTATGGAGAGAACTTAGTCGATGCTTTAACTTTTTGGACCACCCTAATATATATATTAGAATTTAAAATTAAGTTTTTATTTCATTAGTAATAATGACTGGAACAATATTTGGTGTGAGCGGTTTTGGAAACCGGTTTTTGGAGTGAATTTGGGTCAACCGCTGCCTCGGTCAATCAGTGCCGAGTGTTATACATTTTTGTCCAGAGATGCTTTCAAAGAAAGGATTGGCAAAAGTAAATAGACACTTTCTGAGAAGTTAGTTAAAATGCTAATTATATTGTTAAAATGTTTATTGTTAATTAAATGTACTAGCATGAAAGTACGAAGAAAACAAATGAACTGCGATTACTCTTTGATTTCGCGGAATTTTCTTTATAAAAATATAGAATATATATATATATATATATATATATATATATAGTGCGTACTGTTATTTTTGCTTGCATTGTTAATTAAATAAATAATATTTAATTAGTTCTTTTGCTGAGCAAATTAAGGAGAACGTCTCCCTCGCTCTTGCCTTTAGTAAATAAATAAATAAATAAGTGGTAACCCCTCCAGAAATAAAAAGTGGTATCTGGCAACTCCAGACCCTCTATATAACAGCTGCGGATCCCCTGGACGCTCATTATGCGTCTGGCTGTGGCCACGTGAACATCTCTCTCTCTCCTTCTTAAGTTAAGGCTTAGGTTAGGATTTCCCTTTGGGGGTGAGGACATCCCACCTCTTCCCCAAAGACCCTTCTCCTTTCTCTCCCTCTCTTAGGTTAAAGTTACCCCTTTGGGGGGAGGTCATCCTCCCTTCTCCCCACAAAGTTCCCCTCCTTCATTGCAGCTTGGGGATAACCTCTCCCCCCTTGTTGCATACCCCCTCCTCCTTTTCAACATCCCCTTCCCCCCTTTTCAGCAACCCCCTCCCCTTGTTGCATAACCACTTGCAACACCATCTCCCATTTGCAACACTGATCAACATTTGCAACATTGTAATTGCACACTCCCATTTTGCATCCATACTATTAATCATTTATTCATCCACACTTACAGAATGGAATTATAGCATGGATTAGTACAAAGAATTATATAAGCTATCTGCTGGAAGAAACTCATAAAAAATGCTTACGAACTCTCTTAAACAATGATAACAATCTCATACCTCCAATGTTCATAGTTTTAAATATTTTAAAACTAAATGACTTATATGAACTAATTATAATTGTTGGTATCAGTATGTACAACATTGCTCATAAGAGAAACTATACCTCGCTCATTCACGTGGTGTTTACCCAGCATAAGATTAACTATAATCATAACAAAAGGCTTCCCAGTGATTTTATACACAATCCAAATTATTCAATGCAAATTGTAGGAAAAGGAAATGCTCTTTCGACAAAGGAGCAGATATACGGAACTCTGTACCTATAAATGTCAGACTATTTATGTGCAACATCCCAATTGCATATATATATATACTGTATATATATGTATGTATGTATATATATATATATATATATATATATATATATATATATGTTATATATGTGTGTGTGTGTGTATATATATATATATATATATATATATATATATATATATATATATATATATATCAGTAGCGGCTCGTGCATTCCTTAAGTGGTGAGGCAAAAAAAATGGATTACTTTAACATATTGCTTCCCAAAGCATTCGGGAAGCAATATGTTAAAGCGATCCCTCCTGGGAAGAAATATGTTAAAGTGATTAACACTGGGAAGCAATATGTTAAAAAGAGAAAGGTTGGTTGGTTAGAAAGAGGTTGGTAATCTAGGAGATAACCTACCTACCGTAAACAAAGCTATAAATGCCCTAACCGGGCTTTCTTTATATATCTAATGTAGGTTAACTGAATGCCCGGTTAGGTCAACTGTACGCCCTTGATGATTGGTTAGGTTAAGTCGTGATATTTTCATTACTTTTAACGAAAATATCACAACTTAACCCAACCAATCGTCAAGGGCGTACAGTTGACCTAACCGGGCATTCAGTTAACCTACATTGAATATATAAAGAAAATGAAAGGATGCAAAAAGGAACTACTCAATCGTACTTGTGGCAAATGATGTGGCGTGACCGATTCCTCCGAAATCCATTTTTACTTTGTGTGACCATATAGCGCAACAATTCTAATAAATTTACTCACAATCTAATATTTTAACATGTTATGATTTACTTTTTATGCCTTTACTTTATTAAAGCGAGCATTTTTTATCGTACTCCTTATCCTAAATATTGGAAAGCAATATGTTAGTGATATACACTGGGAAGCAATATGTTAAAGAGAGGTTACTGGGAAGCAATATGTTAGTGATCCAAAAAAAATTTTATATATATATATATACACACACACAGTGGGTTCGAAAAGTCTCTCCGCAGTGCTATGTTAAACGCATAGGAAATTGAAAAACTACAATGTTTTCATTCAACCATGATTTAGTGATTTTATTACATAACCTTTTGATTTTACAGCATGTGTTGAAAGTGTTTTCCACCATTTTGCAGGCACAGAGCAACTCGTCTACACTTATCAAACACTTTTTTAAAGTGTTGGTTGACTGCGGAGAAACATTTCGAACGCACTGTATATATATATATATATATATATATTATATATATATTATATTATTTATATATATCCCGTATAATAACCTAACTCGTACATAACACATATATAACATATGACAGTAAACATTACTGGAAATAAACATTATATGGCTGAGGCGAAAATTCATTTCGCCTCAGCCAGTAATATTTCAGCAGTAGCACCACTGAGCGTAGCACCACTGAGCATTTTGGTTGTCTCGGTTTTGGTTGTTTTATTCGAATGCTAACACTTTATGCATGAAATATAGGACTTTTTGTGTACAAAATGAATGGGAAAAACTTTTTATGAATAATATTTTTATGCATTTATATAAGTTTATCTTATTAATATACATATATATATATACACACACATATACACACACACAGTATGTACACACACACACACACATATATATATATATATATATATATACAGAGTGTCCCAAAACAACGTATACATTTTTAAAAAACTTGTAACAGGCGAACCCACTAACGGATTCAGATGATTTTTATTTCTTTTTGTAGGTAAAATATACAACATCGAAATAATAGATAGTTTAATTTGTTTTAAACACGTAAGTGTTCGAAATGTCGACCATTGACATCAATGCACCACTGCGCTCTTTGATTCACTGATTGGCAGACTTCAACAAAAATGTTTGTAGGGATATTTCTACACGCTTCTTCAACTGTGCTCTTTAGTTGTTCAAGTGATGTAGGTCTTCTACTGTATACTTCATTTTTCAAATGACCCCATAAAAAAAAGTCAAGTGGGTTCAAATCTGGTGAACGTGGTGGATACTCGATACTACCTCGTCGTCCGATCCACCGATAATGAAATGTTTCATCAAGGTAGTTCCTGACATCCTGATGGTAATGAGGAGGTGCTCCATCTTGTTGAAAGTAAATGTCCTCATCTCCGTATAACTGTCGAATTGCAGGAAAACCTTTTCCCCGAAGCATGTTGAGGTAGCTATGACCGGTAACTGTACCATCGAAAAAGAATGGACCAACCAAACCTTTGGAAGAAAAACCACACCAGACAGTTATACCCGGTAAATTTACATGTCGTTCCACATAAATGTGTGGATTTTCTTGTGACCAGTATGTGCAATTATGACGATTAATTATACCATTCAACTTATATGTAGCCTCATCAGACCACACAATTTTGTCCGCAAATTGGCCATCTTCTGTGTTTTTTACTCGAAACCATTCGCAAAATTGGATTCTGCGATCCGGATCATCCTCATTCAAGGCATGTAATAATCTCGGGATGTAAGATTTCCATTTAGCATTCTTCAGAATTCTGTGGACACTTGTCTTACTTTTCCCTGTTTCACGAGCACATTGTCTCACAGATCTTCTTGGTGATCGGTTGAATACCTGTAGCACTTCATCAGAAGTGTTAGCATCTGTTGATGTCTTTGGACGCCCAGTCGCTTGCTTGTACACATCATGCACAGTACCGTATACTTCAAATTTCTCACAGATACGTGAAATGGTAAGTCGAGTTGGAGGATTAGTTCCAAAATTGTCTCCCCACTGTTGTTGAACCTTTGATATCTTAACTTTAAAATACGACTTTAGTATCCATTTTCGTTGCTCAAATGATAAGCGCACACTTCCATTTTCCATGTTTACTGTAGGCAGGCAAGGCTATTACTAATTTCGATTTTGTATCTCCTTAGGCTAGCCAAGGCTGTTAACAATTTCGCTTTTGTATCTCCTTAGGCTATAGGCTATAAAAAGAAATAAAAATCATCTGAATCTGTTAGTGGGTTCTCCTGTTATAAATTTTTTTAAAATGTATACGTTGTTTTGGGACACTCTGTATATATATAAGATTATAAGATGAAATATTTTGTTTTTATTAGGTGAGGCGTTGCCTCACCTGCCTGTTCTAAAGAACCGCCACTGATATATATATATGTGTGTGTGTGTGTGTGTGTGTGTGTGTGTGTGAGTATTGTAACTTGTAAACGTTCCTTAATGAAAATCGCAGTCCCTTTTTAAAAAATTATAAAGGCTTATTATATAAGCAAAATTCAGTCTTAAATCGAATGCAGTAACAAATTATATAAATTGGATTTTGAAAGTTTCCATCATATTACACCATATATACATATAATGTGCCACATTTATCTGTATTTCTACTATTTTAAACTGTTTCATTTTTCATTTGTAATGGTAGAAATTAATTAAATGCAATTTTATTATATTTTTTATTACTTCTAATTATTTTCTTTTTTTCTGTTGTAAATATTGAAATGAATCTCAAATGATGTTTGGTTGAAAAGCTCTCAGTCATACTTCCCAACGGCATATGCAAGAATGCTCTTATTAGACTACTGTATCTTATGTAATGTATTTTTTCTGAATAACGATTTTTTGTTTATGTGAACTGTATTCGGTTCAACGATGCATGCCAACGAGACACCTTTATACAGATCGGCGGCGGCGTAACGTAACCCTCTTAAGAGTTCATTATCAGAGAAGCAGATGTATGTACGCGTATATAAAGAATTACATTTTTATTTGTTTGATGTTGAAATTTAATCCGAATAATATGTACAAATTATTTGAGTTTCCTCTTCTTCTCGCCGGCGCAGAAAACAAAATGCGTTTGTGGAAATCCTTTAGGCTTTGGTGTGCTGTGGTGTTCGTCCACCTCTCTTCGAATGCGCTCTCGAACTACAACTTCACTCCGAGCAATTCCGCCAAATCTCACCAACGTGAGAAGAGGGATAGCTTGAACTTTGCAAATGGTAGAAAACACAAATGGATTAACGTAGTAACAGTACAATAAGGTTTAGTTTTAGAATTTAGTTATGGATACATATTAAATTTCCTTCATATCGCACTTTTATTTAATTTTAATGTAGTTTAAAAATTCATCTAAATAGTGGGGTGCAAAGTGGACGAGTGCAATGCAATCGCAAATGTTGCAAGAGTGCCCCCCACCCCCCTTGGTGCCAATCCCCACCCCATTTGTTGCAAGGCACCCCATAGTGCCATCTCCCACCCCCCTTTGTGGCACCCCCCAAAATGGGGGAGGGAGAATGTTGCAACTTGGAGGCCGAGTTATCCCCCAAGCTGCAATGAACCTAACCTAAGGAAGAGAGGTGGTCGCCCGGTAGGAGCCGAGCGCATACGAAGACTTCAGCCGTACCGCCGCTCCCTTATAGGGCCCCTAATCAGCAAGGTGGCTTAATCAGCCAGTTGGCTTAGAAAGTTGAGTTGGCAGATTGCGTTTATTTATTTAATTAAAGCATATATTTCCTAATCAGCCAGCTGGCTTAGAAAGTTGAGTTGCCAGATTGCGTTTATTTATTTAATTAAGTATATATTAATCAGCCAGTTGGCTTAGAAGGCTGAGTTGCCGGTTTGCGCTTATTTATTTAATTAAGCATATATTAATCAGCCAGTTGGCTTAGAAGACTGAGTTGGCAGTTTGCGTTTATTTATTTAATTAAGTATATATATTATACCGCCAGTTGGCTTAGAAGGCTGAGTTGCCAGTTTGCGTTTATTTATTTAATTAAACATATATTAATCAGCCAGGTGGCTCTTCTTAGAAGGCAGAAATCGCATGTATATAACCTTCGAACGAATTAAAAGCATACATACACTCACCTACTGTACGACCCTTTTATCACACACACACAAAAAAAGAAGCATCACCAACATTCGTATATACTTTTAGGATCCCCAACAGGAGATGATGAAATGAGGGCTACGACTTTTAAAAGGAGCTCACTCATCAAAAGGCGATGAGGGCTACGACTTTTTAGGAG